>KN818224.1:14252-59607 GCA_000827485.1 Amanita muscaria Koide BX008
GATCTTGTTCTTCGACCCAGACGTTGTGGGAAGTCCACCATGCTGCAAATGCTCAAGTAATCACGTTGGCTTATATCGACTCTCTGTACTAAAGCTTTTCGACCAGTTCTTTTTTCCGAGTTCCTCGCGATGGTGATCCCGATCCGCGTCTGCTTTTTGCAGGGCTAGATATTGCACGGAGACAGGATATCTGCACGGAACACATGGGAAAGTATCCAGTCATTTTCTGTGACTTCAAAGTTCGTGTATCTTCCCTCCAAAAATTTCAGACAACTCGTTTACACGTAGCAGAGTCTCACCAGCGACTCTTGGGAGGGAATGCTTTCGGCCTTCAGCGACTTAGTTTCCGAACTCTATGCGAAGTGGGAAGATTGCCTCCTGCAGTCTCTTAGGCCCTCGCAAAGGAGATATTTCGAATCTATTCTTGACATGACAGCTACGAAGGACGAGTTGATGAGGAGCTTGTACAAATTGACCCTTTTTCTCGCCGATAAATTCCGTCGGAATGTTATTGTGCTGATTGACGAATATGAGGCGCCAAATAATCGTGCTTATGAACATGGCTATTTCAAAGATGTGCGTTCTCCACATCCCTCTCTATCACGGTTGGAGTTGAGGACAAGTATTCCAGGCCAATGATTTTTTCGGGCGTGGTGTACTTCCTAATCTCTTGAAGGTAATCATGATTAAATTCCGTCGGAAACATGTAATAATAAGTTTATTCAGTCGAATAAAAATCTACAATATGCGGTTTTAGTTGGCGTTACCCCAACAGCAAAATCTGGGTGGTATTCTGGTTTGAATAATCTTCAGGTGCGTCGCTTTAATCTGCCAAGGCGTGGCACCTCGTAATCACGACTCAGACGCATGCGCTACATAGCAGGAACTCCCCTTTTGCTGGCATGCTGATGTTCACGGAACCGGAAGTCATTCGACTGATAACGTTAGCCAAAGTGAGTTGAACAGCTCAGTATGGATTGGATGATTTTCACTGCCTTGTAGACCGAACTGAAGCTTGCAGACCTTAAAGCTCAATATAATTCCTACATTGCTGCTGGCCAGATCAGTGTGTACAATCCCGTATCGGTCATGTCTGCACTTAAGACGTCCGAAATCAAGAATTTTTGGGTCGCAACAGGTTTGCCAACCACGAATGTTTTTTTAATTAACTTAGTGACACTATAGGCGAATACCCTCTATTAAGCAAACAGTTTCCAGACGATGATTTCGATGTCATTGAAGTTCTTCTGACCGGGGCGGAGATCGAGTTTGTCCTTATGGAAGATGTCACCTTTACCAGGTGCGGCCACTTCTATAACTTAGTCCACTGTGGTCCTGTATTCACGCTGGAATGGTTTAGCTCGACGTTAAGTAAAGATGCGACGTTGACTTTGTTGTACTATGCCGGCTACCTGACCATGACAGTATGTTATTTCTATCCAATAATTCTCTTTGTTCTGATCTCTGCCAAGGGCAATGGTCGAGCTAAAATACCAAATCCGGAGGTCATGACGGACTGGGCTAGATGGATCACCGGCGCTATAGAACCCCGGGCCTCGGACGTTGTTCTCAAGACGTGCGTGGAGGGTCCCATAAGGGACTTTACGGCGAAGTGGCCTAATTTTATGCAGCAAAACCTCGACCCAAAGCTAGTCGGCAAGGCGCGAGGTGCCGTCAGTAACAAGACTCCGGAGAAAATCTACCATGTTTTCTTTTTGGGCCTCATGCTATCCACTAGAGCGAAAGGCTGGGAGGTCTCTATTGAACCTCGAACTGGTAGTGGCTTCGTCGACATTCGTCTGCGCCATAGAAGGAAGCGTATGGCTGTCCTGATTGAGCTCAAGTCTAGTGAAAAGCGGGAAAACATGGAGAGAGATGCCAATAGGGGGCTCGACCAGATCGTAGAGAACAACTATCGAAATCCGGAAGGCCTTCTGAACATTTGCACTCTTCGAGAATATGGTATCGCTGGCTTTCACCTCGATTCATATGTCAGAGGGCGATACTTGGAGCTCGATGGTCAAAATCAGTGGGTAGAAAAAGATGATCCAGTGATGAGCGTTTCGTAGAAATACTTGTACTCTTTGAAATTATCGATTCCAACTTTTCTAGTGTACCCCTTTATAATTACTTGTCTTCACACCTAGTATTCAAGAACGCGGACACGCATCAACAAAAGGGCCCGAGTCTTGCGAAGAGACTCTAATCGGACGATTGGATTATTAGCGGTTTTAATCGGGGTTGACGTTGATCAGACGGGACTGGTGCAGGTCGATTACAATGATGTACTGGCTACTAGATTATAATGATCATTACAATATGTACAATGTAGCATCAGGTTTTCGGCTTTGGCCGCTCACCAAAGCACTCTAAACCCACGTCGTGGTCAAGTGTCCAACCAGCATCCCCTTGTTTTGAGTTCATTAACCAATACTTATACAACATGACGTTTAATCTACATATGCATCCGTGATGATCTAGTAAACATTGTGCTGGTTAAGTGTGTGGTATAAGCTATGATCTCTTCGCTTGAGAGGGGTTTTGACACTCATGCCGGCGAGTCATGCATCAATGCCAAAACTGTCCCATGTAAACTCTCTTACACGTTTCTCCAATTCCTCTTAAGCCAGACTCCTGAGCGGCGCTTGGGCTTGACGAATGTTATGTAAGCTGCTAGCTCTAGGGAGACTGGTACTAACTCAGTAAACAATCGCTCGGTAGGGAGCTGGGCATCACGAAGGGGAACGAAGTGCTTCAGGGTCTCGGTCTTATACCGAACTTTTGCATGTGGCCAGACTTCAAATATTGGATGTGTTCTGCACGAGGGAAGTGCCGACGTGTCGGCAAAAACCTTGCTTGCCTTTCCCATTTTGATGTGGAGCTTTTGTCAGTTTCCATGTCCAAGGCGCCGTGCTCAGAGGTTCACAGGATTGTCCAAATGAAAGAGAGAAGTTACAAGCTTGTATTTCCATGATAACCAGATTCTCGTGCTATCTCTTTTTTCAGCCCCCCCTCTCTTTCGGCTCTGCCTTCTCCTTTCCTTTTCTGCTTGTACTGCTTTCCGCAAAGGTCTTGAATTCCTTAGGGTTCATGTCCAGTATGTCTGGATCAGTTTCTTGAAATTTTCTCTTTTGCGAAGCTAATTTCTTCGGGACTTCAGCGGGTTTGAGCATTCGGATGGAGACGATATCTGCCACGAATGTGTCAGTCGCTAGTTGTCCAGGTTTCGCCTTGAATGCCCAGTGAGTCATTGTAAACCGCATGAGAACCAATGCTCCCTGCAATTTCTTTCAATAGTCGCCAGGTTTGATTCGCTTCCCTTGTATGTCGTAGGCGTCTACGTAGTTAACCCGGTGGGTGTTTACCATGCCCCTTAGTTCGTCCTCTGCTTCCGGATAGTCACTTGGCCATCCCGGGATGGTGTATTCGAAAGGTACTTCTAAGGCGGTTTACCGTTACGAAGTTGGTTTCAATCTTTCCCTTTTTAGGCTTACCTTCAGAGTCAGAGGACGCTGTCTCCGATTCTTCGTCCTTTTCGGCCTCTCTCTTTTGCTTTTTCTAGGCAAGTTATCTTTCACACATCCCAAGTTTCTTATCTGATATAGGCCTACCTGGAACAACACATGCCGGAACTTGATCCTTTCCTCCCCTGGGAGCAAAATTCCAACTTGTTTCGGATATCCCTTCGTGAATTTCGCTTTCCGGATTGTCGACAGATTCTCGACAACGTTCTTGAAATCCGGGGCAAAGATATCATGTTTGGGCACTTCTCCTACGCACGACAGTTTGACGTCTGCGAGAGTGTTGGCCATGTCGGTAGGTTCTTTCCACATGCCGCATGGCGTCAACCAGTAGTCGTCTTCCGAAATCTGGATCACCATGGTCAATACTGCTGGTGGGGGGGCCGTTGGGCTTGAAAGTGAAGACGTGTGGGCTCCTCCTTCGCCGGAATCAGATGCTCCTGGTTTGTCCGTGTTGACGAAGGTAACATAGTCTGCGCTTCCCATGCGAGCCCATTTCACTCTGGGATGATTTTCCGTTTTCCCTGCGCCCAGGTATGTTCCTTCTTCCAGGAGCTTTCGTCGAGCGTTCATCATTTGCTCATTAACATACCCTTCTGTCGCCATTGAACAGGTAGAGGAATTCGACATTTTCACCTGTCCGATTGTCAGTCAGCTGTTGTTGCAGGAGCAGTCCTTTAAGTCCGAACCTTAGCCTTGGTGCAGTTTGAATTGCTTCGGGCCATTTTCGCGCTGCCCTTTCACCTTGGGTTTTTTAAACCGCGAGTTTCTGCATCACAAAGTGCGTCACCTAGTGTGTCTCATAAGCTTTAGGTCTTAGATGTTTCTAATCGATGGAGATGACCTTTCCTGGTCTGATCAGAATCGGTCGATGTTGTCTTCCAGCATCGAGTTCCCATCACGCACTTGCGGCCGGCGCCCCTTTTTTTTTTTTTTTGTTTTTTGTTTTTTGGAAATTAGTGCGGTATTTCCTTCGCTCCCCATTTCTTTTGAAATGTGTGGCCAATTAGGCGATTTGTCCGTTGTCAACCCTAGTGAAATACGCAACCTTCCTCGACCGAGGTTGTCTCTTCCGTGTTCCTGGCATTTTCAGTTCTGGAGTTGTTGTGCGCAGATAGATGCAGTTATCCAACAGCGATCATTTCGCGTTTTCCCTCTGTGCTTTGCCCTTTTTTTTTTTCGTCCCCCTCGTTTCCAAGTAGGCCGCGTGTATGTGTCTCACCTGTTTTCGGATTTCTTGTCTCTCAGTGACGCACCACCTGGGTCTTGGTCTGATCAAAATCGGTGCGCAGTAATTCCACTGCCTCTTTTGATGCCGTTGCTGCGGTTGTGAGGCCCTACGTGCCCGCCATTTGATTTCCTTTCGCAAAATCTGCCCTCGCGTTCTTGATTCAGTTCACATGTCTTCTGATCTTGGTGACCTGTCTATTCTCACTGTTCGTGAAATTCATGATCTGCTGCGAGGGATTCTGATTATTCCCCGATCTGTACGCATGCGGAGAGAGACCCTCGTGCAACATGTCTCGCTCAATGCCAACATTTTCGTGGTGCGTCGTATACATGATGCAATTGAAGCCAAGAAAACTCGAAGAGATTCTACTGTGGCCGAATCTGCAGTCTCTCGTAAACGTAAGAGAGCTGAGGAACAGAGTTCTCGGCGAACCGTCCGTCGTATTGAGGAACAATCAAGTCCGTGTCGCGATACTGCTCTTTTTCTGCAGCTACCGTCCGACACACAAACACTTCAATGTTATCGCCAGTTTCATGCAGCGACGTCCTCTGCTGCTCTTTCCTCTGCAGTTTGTGCAGTATGTGCAAGGGAGCGCTGTTCGCGCGAGCTTCGGATTATTCGATTGTCGCTTATTCCCCACGCAACTCGTCTGGTTCCAACGTACTCCCATCCTGAGCATGACCTTTTTTCCGGTTTGCTTCTTGAACCCGAGGGAGTTGTCTACGAAACGATGGACGGGGAACCCAGAGTGAGGATCTGCAGTGGATGCCTCACTGATTTGTCTGCAGCTTCATCCAGACCTCCTCGACTTTCGTTGGCCAATAATTTGTGGCTTGGCCGTGTACCGTGGCAACTCCAGACGCTTTCGTTGCCCGAGCAAATGCTGATAGCGCTGTTGTATCCGCGGGTCTTTGTCTTTAAACTTTTCCCAAAAGACCTTCACTTTCGCCCTGATGCAGCCTCTTTGCAGCGTGGTCTTCGTGGCAACGTCTGTACCTACGAACTTGATATGGCAGGAGCTGCCTCAATGATTCAGGGGAATTTAATGCCCAGACCTCTTGCAGTGTTACCCTCAGTTATCTCCGTAACTTTCATCGGACAAGGAGACTTGTCCAAGAAATATCTCAAGCCTATTTTTCGCGTTCGTCGTTCTGTAGTAGCAGAAGCCTTACAATGGTTGAAGACCAATAATCCGCAGTATTTTGGTGACATTGATATCGATCCTGCTCGCTTGCGTTTGTTACCTAACGACGATGTTCCGGATGAACTTGTGAGCGCCGTGCGACAGTCCACCGAAGTAGGCATCGTTGATCAGGAAGGAGCGGGGTATGTGCCCTCAGAGTTCCATTGCCCAGCCGGTTCGTACCGATTTATCTCTTGCAATGTGGAGATTGCGCCTAATTTCTACTGACGTCAGACTTGTCGCAGGACGGTATCTTTGGTGAAGTTTCCGCCTCATCTTCTTTAGAGGGAATTAACTATGACCTCAGATTTCGCTGAGGAAATTCCGCTGGGTGACAGATCTGGTTTTTCACAAAGTGAGGAAACTGATGCTTCAAACGGTTGGCTCAGCATTTCCTAGTATGATGGTCTGCCCTAAGTCGTGTTCACATGTTAGACACAGATTGTGCAGATGTTGTTCCTCTGCAGATTTCTGGTACTGTTGATACCGATCTGACCAGACTCACCGCCAACGAAATGATGCTTTGGGGACTCTCGAATCTTTGGAACCAGGACCGAGAGGGTGGCTATCGCATTCGCCACGGCAATTGTCCTGTTAACGATTTTGGTCGTCCCAGATCAAGTGATCGCAGTGGTGACCAGGCCACGGCCGAGAACGCGGTGCAAACTAACTTTTTCGAGAAGGCCTTCCCTTGTCTCTTTCCTTACGGTCATGGAGGTCTGGAAGGAGATCAACAAGTCTTAGTCCCTTTTCGGGAGCATGTTCAATGGGCCTTGGATTATTTCGATCGTCGTTTCCGCAAACATGAAGTTTTTCCTTTTCTGTCGTTTGGTATCTTGCAGAGACGCGAGGCTCTCGGTTCTGCTCGTGTGCAGATGCGACGGCAAACTTTTGAGTGAGAGGCACGTATAATGGCAACATTGTCGTTGGAGAAGTTAGAACAAGCTCGGACTGATGAAGAACGAGGCGTCCATAATAGTGATCCTTCTGTTGCGTTGCTCAAACGACATGTGAATGCAACAGCTGGACGAGTTATGGGTGCTGAACAGTCGCGTATCAAGTTGCGAAGTCAGATCTGGTCTACAGCAATTTACTTAGGGCCCCCGTATGTTTGGATTACCATTAATCCCAGCAATCTTCATGATCCTATTGCTCAGTTCTTTGTCGGGGAAAACATCGATCTGGACCATTTTTCAGCAACTGCGGGTCCCGAAAGTTCTGTCCGCGCCAAGAATATTGCTGCAGATCCTTACTAGGGCTGTACGCCGTCGCCGTAATTGACGGCTTTACGGTACCGTCATACGGCCCCGTACCCGGACCCGTTGGAGGCTAGCAAGAAGTTTTTACGGTACGGGGTACGGGACGGGTGAGAGCCGAATACGGCTACCGTATTGACGGCCGGACTCGGCTACGGCATGTGATCCTGTGAGAAGTCAGCTGTCTGCGCATCGATCAACAAAGCAGTTTTCACCTTTCATCGCGTCGACTTGCCAACAACCCACCTCAAAAGCCGTCGATGTGCGCTGATCATGTCGCCAGGTCGCCATGTAGATCCTTGTCCAGGTCCTCCACTGCAGACCACTTTTGGCATATGGTAGGCATATAGCATTACATGTACGCAGCTCAAGTTTTCCAATTTAGTCTTCTGATCACGTCGTGTTGCAGATCCTCGTCCTCCAGACAATTTTTCTCGGATTTACATGTGGGGAGCAGCCTTTAAGGTCTCGAGACTTGAACGATAGCCCAACAAGACCCCCACCCCTCGTCTTGCATCGTCATGGCTCCTTTACAGGACCAATGTGCCCTCGATGCTAATGGCAAACTTCGGGATGCTAGCGAGATTGTGTTCTATCAATCAGAGACTGATGAGACCCCCATTGCAGCGCCCACTGCCGTTGTTGAAGGTAAAGTGGCTTTCTACCTCGCTTCAGCAATGATTGACCATTGCTATTGCTATATTGCAGGAAATGCTGCTCGACGCACTTCTCAGCGCCGTGTCAAGGGCCAACGACTGCAGGAATTCATCGATGCCGACAAACTCAATGATGAGGGACGATTAGAGAAGAAGTATCAAAATTCAACATCGACGCGTGCCGCTAAGCGTGCTAAGACTCAGCCTGAGTCGGATGGAGGTTCCGAAGAAATCTCAAATGCCGAGGTACGTTTCGTGTGTTCCTTATCAATCCAATGCTAAAGTATTCATAGCTTGCTGCTAATCTCCCCTCGAAGATTGTAGCCCACGCCAGCCGTTCCGGCAAGCGCAAGAGGACACGGAACAAGACAAAGGCTCCTGTACCCGAGTCTGAAGCGGGTAGTGTGGGGGACTTAAATAACATGCCTACCACTACGAAAAAGGGAGGTAAAAAGGTCAGCTTCCTCACGCTCTTCAGGTTCTCCATTCTGTTCTAATGAAATTTCACTCTAGAACACTCGTAACCCCATTTACTGTTTCTACGAGTCCGTTTCTGTTGGTGCCGATGGTACAGCAGGTAAGGATGGAGACAAGCACTATAAGTGCTTTCACTGTACCTCTCGGAAGGTCTTGTCAATCACGAAGGCAATGAAGCATAGTACAAATGGTAAGTCGCTTCTTCCCATGCGAGAACCGATGCATTGATTACATGAGTTGACAGGCCTAACTGGTCATCTAAAGGCATGCTCGCCGCCAATGCATCGTTTCTACTGCCATCTGAATGATCGCCACCCTCATAGCCCGCCCACAGGGGAAGAGGAGGACATTGCCAATGCGAAGAACCCTCTCAGTGCTGGGAAAGCTGCCGAGATTGCGAAGCAACTTGATCTCAAATCTGAAAACATTAAGGCGGCGTTTATTAAACAGCAAGAACGCGCTGTGGTAAGCCCTTTGTTATCATTCCAGATTCTGTAGCATGCTAATCATTGTTACAGGCACCTTTCTCGCAAGAGAAGTTTTCGGAGCTGTTAACGGCATGGGTTGTTGCGTCTGACCAGGGGTTCACTGTGGTCGAAAACCCTGAATTTGTGGACCTTCTCAACTACATTAATAGGTCTGGCCCGAAATTACAGATTCCAGGACGACATGCTATCAAACGCCGTGTCATGAAAATGGAAGACGAAGGAATCGAAGAAGTCAAAGCCATGTTTAGCGTATGTTTTACGGTTCTTTTGCTGACTGTTTCCTTACGTCCTTTTATAGAAACATAAGGGGAAGGTTGCGATCTCTTTGGATAGTTGGACCTCGAGCAATAAGTACGCATTTCTCGCAATTGTTGCACATTACATGAACATCAATGGTGATCTGGGTATGCCTTTCTTCGTTCACTGAGATGTCAAACTGATGAAATTGTATAGCGGAGCTGCTTATTGATTTCAAAGAGCTAGTCGGCGCTCATACTGGGGATAATATGGCTGAAGCAGTTTGGGATACTTTTGTCATGTACGGAATTGAGAATAAGGTATCAACCAAACTAGGTGATGCACGTTCAGGCGGCTCAATACATTGTTGAACACAGGTCATTGCGGTCATGGCTGATAACGCGTCAAACATGGACACACTTGTTGAGGAACTTGAACGACGTGCGAATCATGCCAACCTTGGATTCAAGGCCTAGTGGGCACGGCTACGATGCTCGCCCCATACCATCCACCTTTCAGCGATTGAGGTTAGTCTTCAGGCTGTGAATGCTCTGTATACCTAGATTATGGATCACTTGTTAGTTGCTTGCAGCGATCGGAGCCATATCCAAGACTGACAAGGACAATGCAGAGTCTCGCTCGGCAAATTATCAAGACATTGTTACATCCTCAGTCCCATGCAACCAAGAGGCTGATGAAAACATACCAGCACCAGATGCAGTTGATGGAGACGATGAGGACGACAATCCAAGGCTGAATACAGGGGCTCAAATCCTTGATGCTGTTGAGAAGGTAAGCCTCTCATCTTGTGCTTCGGGCTCGACTCCTTTCAGCTCTGATTGACTCATGCACTCATGGACGCAGCTTCGAAAGATTGTTCGTGCTGTCCGCAGCAGTCCTCAACGCAAGCAAAACTGGCTTAATCATGTTGCGCGCTCACATTGCATCGACACCAACTCCCATGCTGAACGTGCCTTGATGCTCATCCTTGATGTCAAAACACGTTGGTCATCAACACATGAGATGATGCGTTTGTAGTGTTTTTCTATTTATGGGTTCATGACACTAATTCTCATCATTCTCAGAACGTGCTCTGCGATATGAAGCCGAAATCAACACCTTCGTTAGTATCTACAAAGATCTACGAGCATATGAACTTTCCGATGCAGAGTGGGCGTCGATTCGGTTGGTCAGCCGGTGGCTACAGAAGTTCCATGCTGCGACTGCGGAGATGTCAACAACAAAGCAGCCGATGCTCTCTCACACCCACGCGATCTTTCGTGGTCTTCAAGATGAGCTCCGCAATGAGCTTGCCAAACTCCCTTCAACAGTGAACCACAAGATCAAGGATGGCCTCATTGCTGCGCACACGAAGCTGAGTAAGTATTATTACCGGTTTGACCTTTCACCTTACTATCTATGGGCTGCCCGTAAGTGGTACATCTGAGTCTTTTGTTCTCTGTGGTAATTAACAACTTTTTTTCTAGTTCTGGATCCTCGTATCATGTACGCCAGATTGAAAGATGACTTCAACCATGAGCCCGAACTTCTGAAGGACCTTGACGATGCGAAGGACAAGCTCAAAGATCATTACAATACTCGCTATGCCTCAGTAGCGACACAAGCAGCAGCAGGCAACAGTTCTATCCAAGAAAGTACTTCTGGCGCCAGTTTTACAGCATGTTACAGGACCCAAACTAATCACGTCAAGGATGAGTTCGCCGATTTTCTCCTGCTCAAACCTGCAAACTTTGAGACTTGCCGTCCATTTGAGTGGTGGCGCCGCCATCAGGAGGACCTTCCGAACTTATACCGTCTCGCATGTGACATCCTCTCTATTCCTGGTAACGTCTTGCTCGAGTCGCTCCTTCGTTGTACCCCAGATCTGATTCAGGGTGATTCTAGGTTCAGCAGTCGCAGTTGAAAGGATTTTTTCAGGTGGACGGGATACAATTTCGCTGCGGAGGGCAAGTCTTAAGCCGGAAACAGTGCGCGCACTCATGCTTGTCAAGCACCGCCTCTATTTGAAGCGGAAATCAGTCTACATTGGTTAGGAATGTCCTTGCTGTAATAACATTGCTCCTACTAGTACCGTATTTTACGGCCGTATCCCGTATCCGTTGCCGTCCCGTACCCGACTACTAACTCAATGCTATTTCTTACGGGACGGTTACGGGTACCCGTAACCGTACTAAGCCGTACAATATACGGCCGTACGCCGTATACGGTACGTCGTACAGCCCTAATCCTTACGCAGCTGCCAAATATTTCCATTTCATGATTCGAACGATTTTGGAGACTTTATTCCAGATCAAAACTTCCAAGTTCAAAGTTGAGAGTCAGATGGGTGTGTTGGGAGAGGTTTCTGCCTATTTCGGAACAGTGGAGTCCCAGGGTCGTGGAACGCTCCATCTTCATTTGTTGTTGTGGCTCCAGCACGCTCCCTCATCGGATGAGATTGCCGAGTTGCTCAAGAGTGAAACCTTTCGTGCCCGCGTTGTTGCATACATCAGTCTCAATTTTCGGGCTTATTTGCCCGGTCTTGAATCTGCCGAATCAGTCAAAGCGATCCCCTGTCATCGGGACGTGGCATACAGCCTTCCGCCAAATCCAGATTTCCCTGACTACCTAGATCTCTTAAAGCGAAATGAACTTGCTTTGGCTCGTGCCGAACAAGTGCATACTTGTAAAGTGCGTCGCTGCCTCATTCCTGACAAGCACGGTCGTCTGGTCTGCAAACGTAAAGCTCCGTTTGAATGCGCCAATGCTGACTACGTTTTGGAGAGTGGCAAATGGGGTCCCAAACGTCTGTACGCGTTTATGAACGGTTGGGTCCCTGCTATTCTGGTTAATGCCCGTTGTAACAATGACGGCAAATTACTCACCAATGGAGGTGATACTAAGAAGATAACTTTTTACGTCACATCCTACGCTGCCAAAAAACAGGGAAAGCATTTCAACATGTCGGCGGTGTTGGCCGACGGTTTCGCTTTCCATCTTAACCATCCGCGGTCCGCTTACCTAGAAGACATTCGCGACAATCAGCGACTCTTGCTATTTCGCCTGGTACACTCCATCAATCGGGAGCAAGAGTTATCAGCGCCAATGGTAATGTCATATCTCATGGGCTGGGGTGATGTGTATCGTTCGCATACATATTCAGCGATATACTGGTCCTCTTTTGTCGCAGCTCTCTTTAAATGTTTTCCTGAACTTGATTCTGAAAAAAGGTATGAGTCTGGTGCAATTCTTTTCTGATATGTCTTAGAAACCCAGACTTGCTCAGCTTACTTCTTTCATCTCAAGCAGAAGGTGGTTCTCAAACTTGGTACGGTTATTCCTGTTTTTAACTTTCCTCCTCATTTGGCAAACTTATGTCAATCACAGCCTCGCAGGCTCAAATATGCATGAAGCTGATGAGCGGTCTCCTAACGAGTCTCAGGAGGTCTTATTAGTTTTCCCATGCTCCGTCATCTTCACT
Source organism: Amanita muscaria Koide BX008 (assembly GCA_000827485.1). Classification (NCBI taxonomy): domain Eukaryota; kingdom Fungi; phylum Basidiomycota; class Agaricomycetes; order Agaricales; family Amanitaceae; genus Amanita; species Amanita muscaria. The sequence continues at coordinate 26,783 of KN818224.1, forward strand.
GACTATCTGTCTCTTTGAAAAAGACCTCAAATGATGATATAGTCACACTTGACCTGGATTCTTCTGGACGTATCTTTGCCAAATGTCAGGTGACAGACTACTGTTGTCGGGGAGACGCATTGGCCGAATGTTCTATGATGGACTTCTTCGTGAATACATATGAGGAAGAGGTCCGGGTTCGACGACGACAGGAAGCCGAGTCTGAAACTGTCATTGAAGGAAATGAAGGTAACGCCGCTTCTGCCGCTGGACGCAGCCCCGGCCGTCCACGAAATGACCGAGTTCCATACCTCAATTCGCATCCCAAAGCTAAACAGATGCAGCGTGTTCAACGCTGCAGGAACCATCGAAATCTTCCCAATTTTGTCGGCAAATATTTTCCCAGATGTGACGATCCTGCTACGTACTCCTTCTACTGTGCCTGTATGCTGCTTTTGTTGAAACCGTGGAGAGATCTGCTCACAGATCTGAAATCTCCTACGCAAACTTGGCCTGATGCGTTCGAACTCTTCATGCAGAACTCTTCCTCTCGCATCAGATTTATTCTTTCAGGTATTCAGTATTTTCACGAATGCGATACAGCAGCCAGGCGGGATCGTGAGGCGGAGGGCTTTATGGAAGGAATTGGTGTTCAATCCAATTTCGCCGATTCAGATCTGGTAGAAACGACAGCAGAATACGAAGACGCCTTTGTTGCCGACAGCGGTTATAGCGAGGAAGGCCTGGCAAGCTTAATTGCCTCACAAACATCTGTGCAGGAAGAAGTGCACGCTCGCATAGCTGTTGAGATTGCCAAAGCAGCCAAATTATTTACTCGGAGCTCGATGCCTTGGGACACGAGTTGCACTGCTTCCCATGTAGGTAACGCTACCGGCGACGATCTGCGTAGATTGTTTGCCTGGAAAGAACAACTCAGACGCGACATAATCACCCAGAATACTGAATCAGATATTCCTCTCAATGAGCCCAGGAGAGATGACGCTGGCAGCGTGGATCGCCTTTCCAACGATCCGCCCAATGCATCCGCTGGTCCTCAAGTTTCACCACTTGTTGACGAAGCAGTATTGCAGCCCGTTGATCCCAGTTGTCTCAAGTCTGACCAATTTCGCGCGTTCGATATCATATCCTGGCATTTAGAGCAAACCATATCCAGAAAAAATCATCCACCGTTGCGCATGATCATATATGGAGAAGGCGGCACCGGGAAATCCAAAGTTATTCAAACTGTCACCGCCGCCTTTGCTGCGAAGGGAGTCAGTTTTATGCTTGTCAAGTCTGCGTTCACTGGGGTGGCAGCCTCACTTATAGATGGGAAAACAACGCATACTTTAGCTGCCGTTTCTCTGAACAAAGAAGGACAGTTAAGTGACGAAGCCAAGTCCAAGTTACAGCAACAATGGAAGCATCGGCAATACCTGATTATTGATGAGTATTCCATGATTTCCAAGTCTTTCTTGGCCCTCCTCTCTCGTAACATCTCTATCGCGAAGGAAGGATCGCAGTCATATCGACCTGATCATTCCTTCGGAGGAGTCAGCGTCATTCTATGTGGAGACCTTCACCAGTTCCCTCCAGTTGCTCAGTCAGCGGCTGAATCACTCTTCACTCCGTTGAATGCTCTTTCAGATTCGAGGGACAGGAATGTGGGCCGTCTCATTTACGAAGAATTCGAGACTGTTGTCATTCTGAAGGAGCAAATGCGAGTCACGGATCCTGTTTGGCAAGATCTGTTAACGTTACACCATCTTCGGCATGGATGTGTTAAATCGGAGCACATGATCATTCTGCGTGACCTAAGGATCAGCATTCCCAAGGCACATGTCGACTTTGCCCAGGAACCGTGGTGCAATGCATCACTAGTAACTCCTCGTCATGCTGTTCGACATCACTGGAACGAAGCCGCCTCTCATCAATGGTGTGTGAACGCAGGTGAACGCCTGTATGTCTGCACTGCGGAGGACACCATAGGGGGGCAACAGTTGTCTTGGGCTGAACGATATGCAGTGGCAGGAAGAGGAAAGAAGGAACGGAAGAACAAGCGAAAGGATCTTCCTTGGAGAATCGAGTTGGCGAGAGGGATGAAAATTCTGGTAACGGATAACATTGAAACAGATCTCGACGTGACCAATGGAGCCCACAGAGAGATAGTGAATATCATTCTTCACCCAGATGAACCCCCTATTGGCGAGGAGCCAATCGTCGTACTGAAAATGTTGCCCTCCTACCTCCTTGTGAAACTAGCTCGCACACGTGCCTCTAGGCTGGAGGGATTATCGGACGCAGTCATTCCAGTGGAACCAGCCAAAAATTTCATGCGCATTCAGGTGGCAAATAACACAGGGAAGACTGTCAATCGCAACGTGCAGCGCCGGCAGTTTCCGATCACTGCTGCTTATGCATTCACAGATTATCGCTCCCAAGGTCAAACGCTGCCCTATGTCCTGGTAGACCTGGCCACTCCTCCTTTCGGTTCTCTCAGTCTCTTTAATCTCTACGTAGCTCTTTCGCGCAGCTCAGGTCGAGCTTCAATCCAGTTGTTACGAGACTTTGACCCCAAGGTGTTCCAGCAATCTCATGACCTGAATTTATTGGCCGAAGATGATCGATTAGAACGCTTGAACAGGATCTCCAATATGTGGTGGCAGAAACTAGGCCGACAGACCGCTTCCAAGCAGGCGCACTCCTAAGGAATAGTATTTCCAATATCTGTAACAGTAATTACACCATCGATCATCTCCTGCCACCCCAAAGAGCTGTGTGATCAGAAGAACTACCCGATGTGCCTACAAGTCTCACCATGACGCGAGTGACTGAAACCGTTCCCCTGCAATTCAACTTTCTCTCTTGCCTCCTTCGCTACAGTCTTTCCACTGCGTTAAGAATCGACAAACTCCTCCTCCACCAGCTTACGTGCAGACCACAATGTTTTCCATGCATGAGTGCATGATTCAGGCTGCGGATTCTGCCTTCAATCCACTAAGCAAAGCAGTGTACGGATCTACGTTCCGACGAGGTCCCTCAAGTAACGACGGCATGACTTTCTTCGTAGGGGCAAATTTGACAGAGCCTCTCATCTTCAGTGTCATCGGTCAAGTGACGAAGCTGGAAGTGAACGAATATGGGACTGTCCTTCTTCTTGGCAAACCAGCAGACTCCGACGTCTCCACCCAGTTTTTCTGGCGTCAGCAAATTTCAGCGCTCGAAAAAGTGGAACTCGAAGATATCTTCGTGGACAAGAGACTGAATCAAGTGCGCATTTCTCTGCTACCTGCTTCATTCCCTCCCCTAGTATCCTGAGTGCTGTTGCAGTGTCCGCGTATTCAACGATGGATTGACGACAGCAACGCCTCTGAAGGTCGGATGTGCATCTATCCATTCGTTAACGGAACGGTGAGACAGGTGAACATCTGCACATCAGTGTGTAACAGGTTTATCGTTTTAGACTGTTAACATTATCGACGAGCGACTGAAAAAAGTTCAAGGCACTGCCTCTGACCGTTAGTCTCTTCTTGCTCATCTAGTTACCGTGGCACGTCACGTCTCTCTAGCCGACGTTGCTTCCGGAGACCTGGTGCACTGTCAGGTTGCCCTGGGATCGCAGCAAAACCCTTGCAGTCCAGAACCAGAGCGTGTGCGTATCGAATCAAGACATCGTTTCTAACTTGACGTACACGGCAAACAACAGAGCTATTTCATGTTTGCCATGTCCATGGGCCGCGTGCAAGTCCGGGGTCGCCATGGCGCTCGTTTGGAGCAATGGGCTCACTGTCTGTTTCCACATGAAAGCGGTGTTTCTCCGAGTCCCGTGTCGCGGTAATGTAGTATGTAGAACCGTCGCATGTACTCTAGTCAGTTTTCCAACGAGATTACAACAAATTTCATTCTCTATACATAAGGTACATTCTCCATACAGAAGGTATTAGTCATCCGTTAGTCCGAACCAAAGGGGTTAGCCAGCATGCCTTTTTTTGAGGGTCTCGGCAGGAGCAAACCGGATACCTCGGAGCAAAGCGGGTGATACAAAAAGTGGCTTCAATTAAGGGGGGCCGAAGAGACCTTGCAAGCAAGGTAACATAAACAATACCAAACAGATGAGGAAGCGGTCACTCATTCCCGTCTCAGTTTGTTGTTCCGTACCAAAACAGTGAACGAGACAACCACTTGAATGTTAGAACCATAGGTTGGTGGTAGTGCGTGGGCCGTAGCTAGAAAAATGTGACATCGAGACTCGAGAGAAGCCAATAACGACGTTACTCTAGTACAAGTCTCAGATCCTCAATTGGAAACTCGGAATACTTACTCCAAACGAAGTGAGACCGTACTGCCAGAGTCTTTCGGAAGAATCGGATCAGACCGGGTGATACAAAATCTGGCTTCAATTAAGGGGGGCCGAAGAGACCTTGCAAGCAAGGTAATATGGTAAAATTCAATGCAAAACATAATGTATTGCAATGGAAACAATATAAAGATTCCAATGCATGCAAAACCCTTATTGAAAATTAAAGTTTTGCTGCTTGCGAAATGCAAGGCTAAATTCAAACATTGAGCAATGTGTTTTCACCGGATTTTGCTGCTTGCAAAATCCGGCCTCCCCAGCTGTGCATATCAAACTCACTTCCCTGCTCCCGTCCACTAATGTATTTCCTTTTTTCCCCATCGAATTCTCGAGGCGCTGGAAAATCACTCACTTCAAACGTGTGTCCTGCATAGTTAGGCGACGGTACTGTATTGTCACTATCAGCTCATTCATTTTCCCCACGTTTCAAATCTTACCACTCGAGCCAACGCCGTTACGGGCTGGAGGCGCTGTCCGAGAAGGTGGAGGCGCCAATGTCGTCGTGCCAGACGCTGTTCTTAGTCTAGATGGAGGGGGGAGCAAAGCCGATCGTGACTGAGGTGTTGCCGGTGCCGAAGACGGCGGTAATGACGGCGAATCACCTTCTGAAAGCTCCCGCACCCTTGGTGGGGGGACTGAAGCAGCTACTTGAGCTTTACGGGCGGGAGGTGGAGGTGCAATTTTTGTTGGTGAGCCTGATGAAATGCTACTCGGTCGAGGCGGGGGTGGGGGGGGCGCCCGGCCTGGACTTGAAGGAACAGGCCGAGATGGAGCCTGAGGCACATTTCGAGGCGGCACAGGCCGTGCTGCTTTCGTCGTTGGTGGTGGCCCACCTCTGGAAGGGAGAGTAGGCGAGGGTCGAGACGGGATGGTTGGGGCTTTCGTCGTTGGAGGTGACTCGCTTCTAAAAGGGAGAGAAGACGAGGGTCGAGACGGGATAGTAGGGACTTTCGTCGTTGGTGGTGACTCGCTTCTGGAAGGGAGAGGCCGAGACGGGACGGTAGGAGGCGGTCCGGTTCGTGCAGGTGGTGGAGGTCTTCTTGAAGGTGGAGAAGGCGCGGTAGGTGTTGTGGGCACTGGTCGAGCAGCGCCAGGTACATTAGGGGCCGGTCGAGCAGGTACACTTGGTGCATTTCGAGAAGGCAGGCTTGGAGTTGGTCGGTTAGGAGGGGCCGGACGTGGTTTCGACGCGGGGCTTGCGGGGGGCTTTGGAGTAGATCTCGCGGGCGTTGATAAGTTAGGAGGTGGGTCTGGTGTGTCTCGCTTCGGAATCGCAGGAGGCTTGCCCAGCGTTGATGGTTTGGCTGCCAATGATCTGAGTGCATCTGCCTGAAAAAGACTGTGCTCACATACCAGGATGGCTTTGTCCGGCTGGCTTTAGTTTAGGCATGCCACCCGCAAACAGGCTACCGAGCTGAGGCGGCCCTGCGCCTGGCATTGTCATACTGCTGCCTTGCCGTGTGTCGAGACCTCCGCTTCTCTCTACTCCACCACCTTTCGGTTTATCCAAAGTTGGTCCGCTTCTATCATGTGTCTCTGCCTTCTTCAACTTCTTTCCGGCTTGAATTTGTTTTAAGAGTTCGCTGGAAGCCATGTGCGCAGTGTATATTTCCGGCACAGCAGGCGTACATAATTGCCTGTGACTTGTGACACACATCACGTGAAATTCACGTGGTCTTGCTGCAGGCTTAAGCCTTTGTGGCAATCAGCATTCTCTTGGTCGCCTCCCCAAACCTTACGGAAGCCTGTTCTGATCGACTTCTGGGCAGGATGTCCGCGACTTCCACCGAGGCCAGTGCTCATCTGGCCACCACCACTGATCTTGAGTTTCGTGTCGCAAAGATAGCCGATCCTCACACTGGTGCGAATTCATGCCAACCAGACTAACCAAAGCTGACCCCTTCGTTGTAGATCTTCGAACGAAACATGCCGTCGCATGCGAAATCAAAGAAATGATGGATACTGTCAGAGACTCTGAGTCCGTCAGAGCATTGCCTTATCTCATACCTGCGTTATTGGAATTATTGCGGTCCGGGGAAGTGTCTCTCCAAAAAGAATCTATGGAATACCAGTTCCGCCGCGTGCTAATTGAAATCGTTCATCGACTACCTTTCAATGAAGCCGTTCGCTCTCATGTCAATGCAATCTTTATGTGCATGCTGCACGTTCTTAGACGTGACAACGAAGAAAATGGAGTCACCGCCTGCAAAATCCTAGTCGACTTGACAAGGAATTACAGAGTTTACACTGAGGAAGGCATTGCCGAATTGGCAGCGATCTGTCAAGATGTTTTTCACAATACGAAAAGCCTCGCAGAAGAGCTACTATCCGACGATTCTCCCCTCCTTGACGCCAATAGCGTTTTCCCAAGTATTCGCAGTTTCAAAGTCATCGGGGAAGTAGGAATGGTCATGGTTATAATGTCCCAAATTCACCGTCAAGCAATCAAGACTCCGGCTCAAGCTACTATGGCTCCGGCATTTGAGGTTCTTGCGCTCGAGGCTCCAGCACAACATGTTGCAAGGACCAACTGTGAGGCGATGGGAGGTATATGGGCAGGGATGGCTCCCACCATAAAAAATCCCTTGGCATATGCAGATTTGGTTTCATCGCAGATTAAGGTTAGCTGTTTTATTCGCCTTCCAGTACATCTGACGACTGATCACCTATAGTTGTTGTCCTATGTTGCCTATGTCATGCGCTTTTTATCAGAAATCAATGAACCATGGGGCGAAACTCTAATTCTCTGCGCTATGCGCCTTCTGTTAGATTGCCCTGCTAACGGCATCACACTAAGAAAGGTCATAGTCCTTTATTGTCTATGCAGGAAGGGAGATATTGACACCGTATTCATCTAGGACTTAATGGTGGTTTTCCGCCATCTCGTTGGAACCCCCCATCGCAAGGCTCTTTTTGACCAGATCGACAAGCTTTTTGACGAACGTGTACTGCTTGGAACGGGTATCGCCAGCAAAGAAATGCTGCGGTGAGTTAAGGTTTAACTTGTTTGCTGTCTCGCCCTGCTCACAATGGACAGTCCTGTTGCCTATAGCGCTGTTGCAGATATGGTCCACCATCTCAGAAATGAACTCTCAGTCGAACAGATTACTCGAATCGTGCAAATGTACTCTCGCATGCTGCATAATCCGGCTTTGGGCAACAATATGCACCTTCTGTTCGCCAAAATGATTTTTGGCCTAGCTGACGTTGTTATCAACAAGGATACATCGCAAGGCACCACACAGTTACTCAATGCTATATTCAGGACATGCCTCGAAAGGCTTGAGGCTCTCTCAACTGTTCAAGACGAAGTGACGGCCAACTTGGAGCGTCAAAAGAAGGGCGAAGCAGTCCCTGATATCCTGCTTATCGAGAGGGAGAGACCGGTTGAGGGCGCTGTGTTTGCAACGGAAAAACCAGAAGACGTGCTGCATGGTAAGTTTATGCAAAATCCAATGTACATATATTAACTTCTATCAGATTCACGCCTCATTTTTCGGACATTGCTGCACGGTTTTCGTGTTTGTCTATCTACCCTCAGAAAATGCGATGCCCCATCCCCCGATGGTACCCTTATCTTCCGTTGGTTCGAAGGATGTATCCGGTGCATGTTATTATTCGACCCTGAGTCTCGTATCAACGATCAAACGGATGCAATAGAGTGGTTTGGCCATTCCCTAGTAGAGACCAACCTTTACGTTTTCCAGGAAGTTTGGATTCACAAAATCGATTTCTTTTTCGAATGCGCCCAGAAACGGGTCATCCTCCTCAATGTGTGTCAATTTCTGTTTTCCCGGGAACCCACCTCCTCCACCCTACTCGCCATCGTTCTGCGTTACCTTGTGGACAGACTCCCACTACTTGGTGAACATGATGACATAACGGCGGCAGCCACCATCCGGCTTTACAAAATGGCATTTGTTGCCGTCGGCCTATTTCCTGGAACCAATGAGCCGATACTGGCTTTTCATCTCTCCAAGCTTATGATGGACTGTTTCCCTCTAGCTGCCAAGGCGTCAAAGCCATTGAATTACTTCTACCTATTGCGAGCCTTGTTCAGAGCAATCGGTGGCGGAGGCGGACGTTTCGAATTGCTATACAAGGAAGTATTGCCACTTTTACCGGACATGCTGGAGAACCTGAATCGCCAACTCCTCTCCTCTGAAGGTGTCATTAGAGATACCATTGTCGAATTGTGCCTCACTGTCCCCCTCCGGTTAACCCATCTTCTCCCTCATCTCAGTTACTTGATGCAGCCATTAGCGATGGCATTACGCGGAAACCCCGAATCAGTCTCCCAAGGATTAAGGACTCTCGAACTCTGCATCGACAGTCTGACCCCCGATTTTCTAGACCCAACACTAAGCTCCGTGTTGCGGGAGCTTATGGAATCATTGTTTGCTCTCTTGAAACCCATACCTGCTAATCACCATCACGCTCATACCACGATTCGTATCTTGGGCAAGTTAGGAGGTCGGAACCGAAGACTATTGACAAAAGAGCCGCTACTTCAATACCACGATCATTCGGAGGCCGCCAAAATGTCTATATCCTTTGGGGGTACTACAGAGAAAATCGATGTCGCCCCTCTTTCTCGGCTGGCGACTCGGACTCTTAACAATGGCAGCAGTTTAGATCGCGTCCAGGCTTATGAATTTCTTGAGAACTGCTTATCCGTGATATTACACGAGGTATGCCTAATACAAAAACAGGAATCGTCATGCTCACAGTCCTGAATAAGGGGTTACGAGGGCGTAACGTCGAAGACACGTTCACTGGCACCCTGGAAGGTATATACGACGCCACACACATTTCGGATGTCAAAGAAAGAGCCGAAGCTTACTTGCAAAAGGTCGCTCAGACTGTATTCCAAATGGAAATACGCCAGTGTCAGAACCGCGAAGTAGGCGTCCGCCCTACGCCAAGCACACTCTTGACTTGTTTTCTCGACGCGATACCTCATGCCCTTGCTCAAGACGATTCTAGCCAAGCGCAGAATGCTCAACGAATCTTGAAACACATAGTGCAAGATCTCACCTCCATGAGTGCCTCTCCGCAGGACATTCTATTCATATTGCACCAGATTGCCAATCGCTTCACAACGTTATGCCTGGACGATTCATGGGTTCGAAATCGTGCAGGCTGCAGAGGGATTGAGATAATGACCGGTACACCGGACATCGGCGTACGATGGATAACGGATCGTGACCATGACCTTGTGCGCACACTCCTCCATGTATTGAAAGACCTCCCCCATGATATGCCCCGTGATGTGGAAGAAGTGGTCGAGGTGCTGCTCAATGTTTTGCGGATCAGCAATACCGACCTCAGTTTCGAGAGTGACAGCCCTAGTAATGTTCGGTCTAAACTCTTTCATCTCATAGGGATATTTTTCCCTGAGCTTCAAAGCTCCGACCCAGTCATCCGTCAAACAGTGCAACGATGTTTTGACGAATTGGTTGTCCTCAGCAAAAAAACAGCGGTGGAATTGCTAACGCCACACCGAGACCGCATGCTGGCAGGTATTTACACGAAGCCATTACGCGCATTGCCATTCTCGAAACAGATCGGTATGATTGAAGCTATTCGGTACTGTGTTAGCCTGGATCCTCCTCTCGTCGAGTTGAATGACGAGTTCTTGCGTTTATTGCATGAAACCCTTGCTCTGGCAGATGCAGATGATGCATCCCTTATGGGTCGAGGAAATCTCCACCAACAAGCAGCGGAGATTACACGTCTTCGCGTTGTATGCATCAAACTGCTGACGGCGTCCATGCCTTTGACGGATTTCTTCTCTAGGCAACACCAGACGAGGCAAAGGTATATATGCTCATGATATATCTCATTCACTTGACTGATACAGACAAGGGTCACTTCCGTGTATTTCAAGTCGCTGTATTTTCCTTCACAGGAAGTCAAAGAAGCTGCACATGAGGGGCTTAGGACGGTGTTATCACACCAAAGTCGCCTTCCCAAAGAACTGCTCCAGACTGGCTTACGTCCGATCCTTACGAACCTTGCCGATGCCAAACGCTTGTCGGTAGTGGGCTTAGAAGGACTGGCACGGCTGCTTGAGTTGCTCACGAATTATTTCAAAGTAGAGATCGGTCATAAACTGCTGGACCACTTTCGAATTGTTGCAGATCCACAGCTCTTGCTAGCATCATCTCGGTTGCCACCATCGGACAACACCAACATCGCAAAATTGGTGAAGTTAACCAATGTTTTCCATTTATTGCCGGCTGCTGCCAACATTTTTCTCGAGGGTTTAGTAAATGCTGTTGTACAGACCGAGGCGCAAATGCAATTCTCAACTCGAAGTCCCTTCTCGGAACCCTTAGCCAAGTACCTAAACAGGTATCCGAGCGAGAGTGTCGACTTTTTCATTAAGAAGCTTGGCTTTCCGCGATATTTGAGGACTTTGAGGAGTATATTGCAGGCGAAGTTGGCACCTCACCTGGAACGCGAACTCTCGTCACGGACGCATTTACTTGTCAATCTCTACCTCCTCGGTCCAGAGGGTCAAATAATACCGACTCTCCAAGTACTTGGGGATCTGGCCGAATTGATCCCGACGTGGTTTTCAGAGAACGGTTATGTAGTCGACGCTGTGCTACATGTCTGGAACCAAGAACTCGTGCAACCTGAACAATCCAATGTTATCGATACCGATGTCGTCGAACGTCATTCATTGATGCTAGACCTTTTCATCCGGTGCCTGAAGCGAACACCACGAGTAGATTTGCTCTTTGATATCCTTGCGGCCTATACCAGGAATCTCGGAATGGATTTACTTCATGTCACCAAGTTTCTGTACGAGCATGCCGCGCTGAGTCAAGACATCATTTTCAAGCGGAATATCTTGATGCGCTTCCTGACTTGGTTTAGCGACGTGACCATCCCGTGGATAAACAAGATGTACAGCTTTCGATACCTAATCACGCCGATTCTCTTGGTGCATGCAGCAAGCTCTGCTCCCAATGTTCATCTCGTTTCTACCGACTTCATAACTCGCATACATGCAATGATTTGGCGCCCTAACATTGAAACCGCATTTCCTGACACAGACGATACGTTCAAGATCGAGCTGCTTCATATCACGACCGTGCTTGTCCAGCACTACTCTGAGCTGCTTGAAGAAGCCAGGAAGGACATCATAAAGTGTGCTTGGTACTTTATAACTACGAGCGAGGATACAATAGTAAAGCAAACTGCATATCTTTTGGCAGCCCGTTTCTTTGCCCAATTTCAAACCCCACAGAAGTTTATCCTGCGAGCTTGGACCGGGTTGCTTCGTCTGCCTCATTCAGAAGGTCGATCTCAGCTTAGGCAGGAAGCTTTGGCCACCTTGGCCCCCTCGTTGCCCCGCACCGACCCAGGAGAATCTGGTTTCCCTCAGTGGGCGAAGACAACCAGGCGCTTACTCGCTGAAGAAGGGCTTGCGCAGATCATCGGCATTTATCACCTCATTGTCAAACAACCTGATCTTTTTTATCCTGTTCGCTCCCTTTTCATACCGCACATGACAAACACCTTGACTAAGATCGGGATGTCCAACTCTTCAAGCACAGAAACACGACTTCTTACTATAGACATGCTTCAGATGATTTTTTCTTGGGAAGAGCAAGCGATGGAATCTAGAGCAGCATGTAAAAACGGAGAGGCTGAATCTGTTTGGCTGACACCCCTCGCATTTAGAGAGAATATGGTCAGCTATCTAGTCCGCCTTGCTACGCTTCACCATGAACAAGCGCCGAAGATCGTCCCAAGAGCGCTTTCTTTATTGCAATTGATAGTAGGCCCCAAGGGTTGGACTGACGTCACTGTTGGCTTGCGCTTCTTTTCCAGAGCCCTGGAACTGGTAAGCAACTGGTCTTAGAGAACTAATTGATTGATTCTGACATGTATCTACAGACTGAGTTGAACCAAGAAAATCCCAAGCAAGAAAACCTAAAACAAGAAGGTGCTGTGGCACAAGCTCTAGCAGCAGCACGCGTTCTTCAGATTATTGCGTCAGAGAAATCGGATGATTGGTATCTGAGCAATGCATCAGTCCTCAACAAACTTGTCCGCAAAGGATTGCTCTATGACGACTCTGCTCTGCAAGATGCATTGCACCCGATTTTCGACAAATTGATTCAGCTTTATCCACTTCCAAAGGAGGATGAAGAACAACAAGGAGAATTGGCCGAATTCCACAGCTTCGTCTCCACAGCCATCGAAGAAAGTCTGCGAAGTCCAACAGCTCCTCGAGGCGCCCTCCTCATGTTGAAATCAGTTGTCCAAGCTATCCCAGAACGTATTGAACCGTTTGGGGCATCCCTCATGAAACTCCTGGGCAAGCTAGCAAAAGACCATGCACAATCGGCGCCAAATTCGGTTGGTTACGATAGCTGTGTTCGCCAAATCATTACCATGCTTGAGATATCCCAACTCACCGTCGCCCACCTCGGCGACCAGCGGAAGATTTTTCTCACATCGCTGATTTACCTCGTGGACAAATCCAAAAGTACGCCTCTTTGTCGATACCTCTTGGATATGACACGCACGTGGAATCTTTCGAAGAAACAAGAGGCTTATCCTACAATGAAGGAGAAGGCTACCGTATTGCAGAAAATGTCTTCATTTGAAAATCGGTCAGAAGCGCTATTCCATGCGTACCTGGAACTCATATACGACATCTATACCGAGCAGTCGCTTCGCAGGAGTGATTTGACGGTGCGGCTAGAAGCCTCGTTTCTACTTGGGTGTCGAGCCAAAGATCCTGTGCTCAGGGAACGCTTTCTTAGTCTGCTTGACGTCAGCGTTCCTCGATCACTGTTGAACCGTTTGACCTACGTTCTGGGCGTCCAAAGCTGGGAAATTCTATCCGATCACCATTGGATTTACCTCGCTCTGCACCTCATCCTTGGGGCTGCTGACACAGATCTTCCAGTTGTTTTGGAGCGAAGGGTATCATTACCGGCTTCAATGACGACTATCCCAAGGCCAAAAGTACAGAACCTTATCCAACCAATGAGACATCTTCTCTTTCTTGATCCACAAACATCCCATGAAATGTGGGTATCATTGTTCCCTGCCGTCTGGAAATGTCTCTCTAGACGAGAGCAAGTGAATATCACATATCACATGATAAATCTATTGAGCAAAGATTACCATCTCAAGCAAACGCATCTGCGCCCTAACGTCATACAAACTCTCCTTACTGGCATCCACGCGTGCACCCCGGCGATGATTATACCACCATATCTCGTCAAGTATCTAGCAAAGATGTTTGGCGCTTGGTATGTCGGGCTCCAAATACTGGAGGCATCTATGGATTTTTTGAAGGACGACGACCAAGCAATACGCGATTATGCGTTTGACTCCCTTGCTGACCTATACGCTGAGCTTGCTGAGGAAGACCTGTTCTATGGTTTATGGAGGCGTCGTTCACTTCACGAGCAGACGAACATTGCGCTAGGCTACGAACAATGTGGGATGTGGGAACAGGCTTCAAGCGCCTACGAAACAGCGCAGAGTAAAGTCCGTGCTGGCGCTATACCATATTCCGAAAATGAATATTGTCTTTGGGAGGACCATTGGATATTATCTGCTGAAAAGCTGCAACACTGGGATCTACTTCACGATCTAGCCAAAGGAGAGAACAACAACGAACTGATACTAGAATGTGCATGGCGTACTAAGGAGTGGGCAGATAACAGGGAAGTGATAGAGAACATGATTGCACACCTCCCTGAGGTGCCGACACCTCGCCGTAGAGTGTTCGAATCATTCATCGCCCTGCTCAAGAATCCTGGTGGACTAGAAAAGAACACAGACTTCACCAGGTATCTTGAAGATGCCATGCAGTTGTCTCTTAGAAAGTGGATCAGCCTCCCAACACAACTCTCGGCAGCTCATGTGCCATTGCTCGAACATTTTCAGCAGTTTGTCGAGCTGCAAGAAGCAGTTCAGATTTACGGCTCCTTATCACAAACGAATGCACAAAATCTTGAAAAGAGGTCTTCGGAGCTCAAAATGGTCCTCCAGGCGTGGCGTGAGCGCCTCCCTAATCTACATGACGATATAAACATTTGGAGTGATCTGGTGGCGTGGCGTCAAAATGTCTTCCACTCAATCAACAAGGCCTACATTCCTCTTATCAATGGCGGCAACCAAACGGGCGCTACTCCTAACAACTCGAACACATATGGGTATCGTGGCTATCATGAAACGGCATGGATCATTAACCGGTTCGCTCACGTGGCTCGCAAACATGGCCTCCTAGAAGTGTGCTTCACTCAGCTCAACAAGATATATACGCTACCAAACATTGAGATCTCCGAAGCATTCCTAAAACTTCGCGAGCAAGCTCGGTGTCATTATCAGAAGCCGAATGATCTGCAGGCAGGCCTAGAAGTCATCAACAACACCAATCTCATGTTCTTTTCCGGGCCCCAGAAGGCAGAATTCTATACCATGAAAGCTATGTTCCACGCACGCCTTGGGCGAAGTGACGAGGCGAACTTCGCTTTTGGACAAGCGGTGCAGCTGGATACGTCGCAGCCCAAAGCGTGGGCTGAATGGGGAAAGTTCAATGATAGGATGTTCAAGGAGAATCCGACGGAGCTATCATACGCAGCCAATGCCGTAAGCTGTTATCTGCAGGCCGCTGGCCTGTACAAAAGCTCCAAAAGCCGACCCCTACTTGCTCGTATTCTGTGGCTACTAAGTGTTGATGACAATGCTCTCACGATATCGCGAGCATTCGACACATACAAGGGCGAAGCAGCATTCTGGTACTGGATAACTCTGATCCCTCAGTTATGCCTCTCATTGTCACACCGTGAGGCCAAGCAGGCCCGTTACTTGTTGAATGCCCTTGCTAGGCATTATCCCCAGGTAGGTTTGCATGTTTGGTAGTCTTTACCTAGTGCTCAATGTTTCTGCGTTTTAGGCTGTCTTCTATCAGATGCGAACGGCACGAGAGGAAATGCAGATGATCAGAAAAGCGGCTGCTGCAAGGGCTGCCAGCTTAGGGCAAACATTACCAGAAATGACAAGGCGTGTCAGCACCGATCAACCCATGAAAGATGCAACAGAAGCCGTTATGAATGAACCGAGCGCAACGCCAAATGCACACCAACATGCCATTGATTCAGGTCAAACTGACCGCTCTCAAGCTGCCCCAGCGCAATCCTCACCGAATGGCCAAGCTCCGATGGAAAACGCAACAGCACAACACCGACAGCCATGGGAATACGTAGATGAAATACTCCAAGTGTTGAAAACTTCTTTCCCCCTATTGATCCTCAGCTTGGAAACCATGATCGATCAGATTCAACACAAATTCAAACTTTCACCGGAAGAGGAAATATATCGCAACATATGCATGTTAATCCAGGACGCGGCGCAGGCAAGTACAGCGATGTCCACAGAAATGGCGTTAATGATACTTGACAGAACTATATGCTAAGGATGAACTCACTAGAAGACGACGGGCAACTGAGCAACCAAACAGTCCAGGCCATACTTCGCATGTTTCAGAACATGCCTGGTCCAGTGAAGGTAGCGTTCCCGTTCGTTCTTTCAGCCATTTCTTGCTCACTCCTGTGACAGAAAGATTATGAGGAAGACTTTCTGCACAGTCAGCCAAACATGAATGATTACATCAAACGACTCCAGGATTGGAGGGACCGCTATGAAAAAATTCTGGATTCGCGAGCTCGCTTTCAACCGCTGGCAGTACTGAGCCCTTATTTGACGGAGTTTCATTATAATAAAGTGGACGAGATAGAAGTTCCTGGACAATACACGGAGGTCGGAAAAGTTGATCAATTCCCTCAAGCGTCTTCACTGAATCTTATTGCAGGACAAGGACAATAACCAGAACTTCGTTCGAATCCAGAAGTTTGCTCCAAAATTTGAGTACTGCCGTACGAACGGGTCTTGTTGGAAAAGGTTTACTCTGTACGGCCATGATAACTCCAAGACGTCATTTACTGTGCAGCTTCCGTGCCATCGTCAATATCGCCGCGAAGACAGGGTAATGCAGATCCTTCGAACATTCAACACGTCAGTATCCAATTTCTAGAGCGTGTTTTTAACTCCTTATTGTGCCAAACGCAGCGCTCTTGCCCGCAAGAAAGAAAGTCGTAAAAGAAATCTTACTTTCCACATCCCAGCCGCAGTGTCGTGCAGCCCCAATGTTCGCCTCTTCCAAACTGACACCTCCTACATCTCGATGAACGATATCTACGAACGCTTTTGCTCTGAGGCTGAAATGAGCAGGGAAGAGCCTATACTCTATGCGGGGGAAAAGACGAAAAAAGTCATGGCAGAGTTCAAGCAAGCTTCAGACAGAGCAGTACGTCAACGGGCAATCTAAGCAAAAGATGACTGTCAAACACATTCATCCCAGGTGACAAAAACAGAATATCTTACTCTGAAAAAAGAGATCTATGACGAGATTGCGGTCAAATTAGTGCCAGATAATGTGCTTTTCCGAGTAAGTAGTTGCAACAACGCAACCACGCTGAGGCTAACTGGAATAAGTTCATGTCACGGAGTATGCATGATCCATGCGAGCTTTGGAAAATGCGAAAGCAGTTTGCCCAGCAACTCGCAGCCTGCTGTTTCATGACGTATGCTTTCTGTCTATCAAGTAGACATCCCAACCGTTTCCATATTTCGCGTGCCACGGGTCAAGTAGCAATGACCGAGTTACTCCCTGGTATGTCTGGGCTGTAATACAAAGTTTCAATCAGTTAATATATTACGACGCAGGAGTCTCTAATCAAGCGCCAGTCTTCGCGACTAGTGACGTAGTGCCCTTCCGTTATACACCAAACATGCAGGCTTTCGTTGGCCCAATCTTTACAGAAGGGATTCTCGCATCTGGAATCATGGCCATTGCTCGATGTCTAACGGAACCAGAGGTACATTCCCGTTATGCTACTTGTGCAAAGTAGCTGATCTTAGAACGTAGTTCGACTTAGAACAACAACTTTGTTTGCTTGGACGTGATGAAGTAACTGCGTGGCTTTCAATGAGAGGGCGTCCTTGGAGTGTCGATCCAGCATTTCGCAAATTTGTGGCCGCAAATATTGAAGGCGTGGTTCAGAGAGCTGAGACAATGGCATGCAAAACTGAGAGAGATAGCGTATGTGACCTATTTTATGTTGAGAAAGTACATGCTGATGAAGTTATAGGCTCTCCAAACTAATGTCAACAATCCGGCAGTGGTTCCAGTATTCCAGACTGTTACGAGTCTAATATCGAGCGCAACAAATCCACTGCAACTTGCGAAAATGGGAGAATTGTATCATCCATGGTTTTAGACAAATGTATTTTAGACCTTGTACTATACTGTATTACACCACATAATATACTGAGTGTTACCTGAATTAATGAGATCAATAGTATACCTCTACTTCACAAACGGCGAACCAGTCCTTCGGTTTGGCGAAAAGAAGATACGTGCGCTTCGCTCTCCAACATCATCTAAGATGGCGGTTAGATTGGCTATTTAACGGCAAGGTGTAGCACAGCTCACATCCTCCGCCATTCCATGAACATCTGAGCCGGGAACGTTATACATCATCGCATTAGCAAACATGAGATAAATGTCACGTTGATACTCTAAAGAGTTAGCGATGAGACCATCCTTCACCCTCCCTTTGATGGTTTTGAGGTCAATCGGGCGTTTAACGATCTCGTGATAATCGGACGCATCAGAGGTTTTGATGGGGTTGTGGAAGATATTACCATTGCGATGTTGTGATATCTGAGCGTGCAACATGCCAATTACGTTCTGAAATCGCTTGAGTGCAACTTGCTCCTCTGTTTTATCACCGCGGCGCTTTCCACGTATGGCAGCGGGACTCGGCCCTGGAAAAGGTTAGGTTGTTGGAGTTCTCTCAATTCAGCTCACAAACCTGGTTCGTCGTCCTCAACTGGTTCCGAATCATCCCTCAGCCTCTTTCTGTCACGAGGAGACTCGATACTCTCGACAAGTGACGCTTTGCGCTTTCCTGATTAACAGTATTAGCTAGATTCGTTAACGAATTTACTGCCTTGCCATCTGCACGCAGCGAGCTACTCTCGTCGTTCGCCGGTGAGAGAGGGTGAGTGCGCTCGCTGTCTTCCATCACTACATCGATCTCCTGACGTCCCTCCTCAGGAGAGGTTGGGTCGGGTTCCGTGGCTTCAGATATGCGCCTTGAACGTCGCACACCAGTGATTTTTCGCTGGATCTGTGGAGCAGTTGATACAGATGATCTCTGACGGCGGGATCCTTGAGCAAAACATGTGAGGAGGAGATTCAAGTAATATGAGATATGCATACGGCGTAGCTGAGGCTCGTCGCCAGTCATGGCTGGTTCCTTTTGTTCCACTTGAGGTTGATCATCGATGTCATGCGGCGGCTTCACGTCCTCTGCAATTTCTACATGCGCAGGAGAAATGGGGGGTTCCGACGATGGGGGCAGAATCTCAGTTCCTTGGTCCTGATCTGCCTCTTCCTCCTCCGGGCGGACGGCCTCTTCTTCCTCCTCTTCCTCCTCCTCCTCTTCTTGACGATAAGTCTGTTTAAGTTCTTCGACATCATGAACACCTGTATCAGCTTGCATCAATCCAGGCGACATGGTGGTAATGGACGGTTCATCTCCAGAGGGCAAAAAAATAGAATCTTGTCCATCCATTGGTCCCTTTTTGTGCTGGATAGGCTGTGGGTACTCTTCCGTGGTGATATGGACGTCCAGATCTATCTGAGAAATAACATCGTCGCCGCTAGCAAGTGTTTCCACCTCGCCAGGTTGCGGAGTAGTGGGTGCGGGCGTAGACGGCTTCTCAACATGATGTTCTTCTTCCTCCGGCTCTATTCTTTGTAACATCTCTTGGGTTTCGTGAATTGTGGCATTTTCGATGTCTTGATTTACAGGTGATTTGGGATGATCACTGGTGTGAGTTTCGGACGAGGGCGGTGAGTCGGTGAAACCGCTTAGCTCGGAACCGTCAAGGGCTTCAACAGCCGCAGTCTGTAGTTGGGCCGTTATACACAATGATATTTTGGCCAGAAATTGGCGAACCTTAGGGCTTTCACCTGTGCGAAGGGGAACAGTGGATGCCACTTGCTGTGACTGGCCATTCCAACGACCTTCTTTTATTTCCTTTATCTCGGCTAGAATAGTTCTGGACACATGTTCAGACAGCCGCTGCAAAATGGCGAACATGACTTACTTGAACTTTGTTTCCTCCGCGACAATTAAAGACTTCAATTCCTCTAATCGTATTTGATAAAACTTCTGAGCGAGCTCCAAATTTTCGGGTGCTGCCATGGCTCAACAACTGGCTCTTGATACATGACGATTGGAACATACAATGCACAACCGTGGATGATTCAGCGTCACTGAACTGCAGATCAGAACAGGTTGAGGCACAAGACTGGCAAGGCATACCAAGGCAAGGCCGCCTCTTTCATGAGCATGATATACATTTTATGACAGGACTGTAAAGACGTCTGAGTAAAGATACTGATCAGAAGGACCATAGTTGCTGACTTGAGAGGTAAAGAAGTTTTTTGGTCTGGAAAGCAGAGGATGGTCAGACAGCATGTCCGCAACTGTATCCCAGGCATCTCCACCAAATTCCCATACTGCTTGAGCCAGGACCAAGGACTCAACGTTAGACAGACCCACGCTTTCCCGTTCGCCGCTCATGGAGCTGCCAGTGTCACGCCTGTCACTGTTTTGTTTCTCGTTGTTATGACTGCTGATGAGCCCATTCATTGGTCACGCCTGTCACGTCCCAATGACGTTAAACGATTCCCGCAGCGTTGTTTGTTTCCCAACTATGATCATCTCCGCCCTCGTCCTATGCCTCCTTCCCTTTACCTCCGGGAAGGTCCACAAGCTCAAACTCCAGAAAATACCTCCTGTTGCTTATAACAATCAACTTGAGACTGCATATCTCGCTGAGAAATATGGTTCTGTATCTCCAGTCCAACTGCCCTTGATGGGTGCAGGAGGTTCAGGCAGGCACTTGCAGTTTGACAACAAAGGAGAAGAGTTATACTGGACCCAGGAGCAAATTACAGGTGGTCATGGAGTACCTCTCACCAGTTGGTTCAACAATATCATCTCTGTCGACGCGCCTCATGGTCACTAGATTTTATGAACGCCCAATATTTCACGGAAGTTACACTTGGGAGTCCTCCTCAGTCTGTAAGTTCATATTCATATATGCGAGTGTGTTTCGGCTGATTTCCCTTCAGTTTAAAGTTATTTTAGACACTGGGTAAATCATCTAATTCTCCAGTCGCAACAACTGCTAATGGAAATTAGTTCGAGCAATTTATGGGTGCCTAGTACGAAATGCACGTCTATTGCGTGCTTTTTGCACACCAAATACGATTCCAGTGCATCTTCCACATACAAGCCCAATGGAACCTCGTTCTCCATCCATTACGGTTCTGGGTCGATGGAAGGTTTCGTCTCCAATGATGATTTGACCATTGGTGATGTGAGTATCCGCAATCAAGACTTTGCTGAGGCAACCAAAGAGCCTGGCCTTGCGTTCGCCTTCGGAAAGTGCGTAACTCGCGTTCTAGTCAGCTTTTCATTTGTTTATGCTTTTCACTAGGTTCGACGGCATCCTTGGCCTTGCGTATGACACCATTTCCGTTAATCATATTGTTCCGCCATTCTACAATATGATTAATCAAGGCCTTCTTGATGAACCTGTCTTTTCCTTCAGACTCGGATCATCAGAGGCTGATGGTGGTGAGGCCGTGTTTGGAGGCATTGATCCGAGCGCATATAAGGGCAAGATAACTTACGTTCCCATCCGTCGTAAGGCCTATTGGGAAGTTGAGCTCGCGAAAATTTCTTTTGGAAATGAAGAAGTGGAATTAGAGAACACGGGAGCTGCTATCGATACAGGTAACAGCCCTCGATTATGTTTGCTACAGAAAATTGACCATTGTGGCAGGAACATCATTAATTGCGCTTCCCACTGACATGGCCGAGATGTTGAACACCCAGATTGGTGCGACGAAGTCATGGAACGGCCAATATCAAGTGGACTGCTCTAAAGTTCCTTCGTTGCCAGAACTTTCTTTCTACTTTGGCGGCAAGCCGTATCCTTTGAAAGGCACTGATTATGTGTTGCAAGTTCAAGGTACTTGCATCTCTGCTTTCACCGGGCTCGATATCAATCTGCCTTGGGGATCTTTATGGATTATTGGTAAGTAAATCAATTTAGACACTTATTGTGCGGTTATTCATGATATGTACAGGTGACGTATTCCTCCGCCGATATTTCACTGTGTATGATCTCGGAAGGGATGCGGTGGGATTCGCTGAGTCTGCTTGAACCAGTGTGTATGAGTAGATTAGGTTCTAGTCGGTTCTCGCGATCGTTCTTGAAATAGCTATTGAATTGGCCTCTAATTTCATGACTTGTCATTCAATGCCTGTGTCTGACAATACAACCTACTGTTCACGGCCCTGGCTACTGCCTGACATCTATCATTATCCACCTTCATTCCAAATCAATGAGAAGTTTAGACGACTTAATCATTCTCAAGCACTACAGAAACCACTTGACAGAGTTAATGTCCTCGGGACAGAAGATGGATCATATGGTCATACGGGGTGCGTTCGTCAGTCGTGTACTACCTATGAACGTCTCTTAGTGTGGTAGATGTGTAAATGCTTTGAGTTGGGCTGAAAACGGACAGCTTCTCCTCTCTGGAGGTGACGATCTTACAATACGGCTATGGAGAATGGATCAAAGCAATGTCGCCCAAGAATATCCGTTCGTCTGTCGAGCCGTCATCCACACTGGCCATCGAGCCAATATTTTCAACATAGCTCAATTACCGTATACGGGGAATATGTGAGTAATGACTTGTTCTCTCGATACTGTACAAATGGACGTCCTCGTCAGTGTTTCTGTGGCTGCAGACAGACAGGTTCGAATTACCGATGCAGAGACAGTCTTGTCGGCGTCTGCTTTTGAGAAGGATCACAACCTGCACTCAGGGTCCATTCGGGTGCTTCGATGTCACCGTGGTCGAGTCAAACGGCTGGCGACCGAAGAAAGCCCTGACGTGTTTCTCACTGTTGCCGAGGTAGGATTGCTGGCCCTAACCAACGTGCTGCCTTTATTAACACTTGTCGAAAAAGGACGGGACAGTTCGACAACACGATCTGCGAACTCATCACATTTGCGATGAAGACTCTTGTCCTGCGCCATTGGTCAAGCTAAATCACGAGCTCTCTACAATATCAATGTCGCCTTTAACCCCTTATCAGTTTATTGTTGCTGGCGATTCCCCTTACGTGCGTTCACTCGCGTCTTGACCTGAGTGTAACTCATTCCAGGAAGGGATATCTTTTTGACAGAAGGCATGTCGGAAGGTTCTTCCTGGAAGAATGGGGTGCTGTTCCAAGAGCGGGAGATGACCTTACTACTTGTGTTCGCCGTTTTGGACGGCCGCCAAAACTTCGTAATCGTCGCAATAGGATGCGCGACCACATTACTGGAGTCCGCGTTTCCCCACGAAATGGACATGAGGTAAGTAGGTCTTAAAATTAGTCTAGTAAACCTACCGTGCAAACATTTCAGGTGTTACTGAGTTGGTATTACCGTTTCTTTGTTATAAATTACCTAACAGAACGCCTTTCACAGCATACAGTGGAGACGGTGTATATCTATACTCAACGAATGACGAACCTAGATGCAACGACTCGTCTATGTCATCGCCTTTACTCTCTCTACCATGGCAGGCCGAAGACACCGAAACTGCACCTGGCAATGAATCATGGGATACACCAGCGGAGGATGCGTCTGAAGATGGTGACCCTGATGAGTATCAATTAGACGACAACGACGACGATGGACTGGCGACCAGTATCGTGATTGACGACCCGCCCGCAGCGGATGAATCAGACTTCTTACCTGAAGTGTCTGTCGTCTTTCCACGAATGCGCTACGCTGGTGCCCAGAACATTGCAACGATAAAAGATGGTGAGCTTCAAAAACGTCACTTCGTTTCAGTGCTCTAGAAACTGTTCAGTGAATTTCGTCGGGCCAAATGATGAGTTTGTCGCCTCAGGCTCAGACGATGGCAATTTCTTCCTGTGGAGGAAGAATTCAGGAAAGCTGCAGGGTATCTATGAAGGGGATGGCAGTATCGTGAACGTCATTGAAGGTCACCCACACTTACCGTTGCTGGCGGTCAGTGGAATAGATACCACAGTAAAGGTGTGTATTAGCACAAAAATTCTATGGTTTTGTTCAGAGGTCGGACAGCTATTTGCGCCCTCACGGGGCGGAAGCACATTTTCAAGGACCCCCGACGCAGAGCGTATTATCGCAAGAAATGCTCGTCGCAACCGTCCATTGTCGTACAGCTTTGCGACAGTCCTCGCGGAAGCGCTCAACTCGGATGGGGCGTCGTTAACCACTCAATGTCCTAACCAATAATGATAATGTACCAAGAAACATGTATTATCACACTGACTATTGTCATACGTTACTGTTTGCGCCACGAACCGCAAGCCTTGTCAACAGTCGGGCGGAACGACCTCAACCAACTTTACATACTTATACTTTTATTGTATGAGAGAGCAAACGAGGGAAAATCTTGGCATGTTGCGGTGTGGACAAAGCCAACTTACACAAACTTTGGCTATTGGTCCACTCATACGAAGCCGTCTACAGTCCCTCATATAGCCACGCCAAACTATTTCCAGGAAAGAGTTCTGGTTTCACCATTCATTGCATGCAGTTGCTCCCTTATGTAAGTTTTTTTCCAGAAACTGTCGAAACAGTCTGCTCACTTCTGGCCATACCTGTTGTTGCACGATCTCGGCTCGACACCTGGTTAGCCTTGCTTACGCTAAGTCGTGTGTGTGGGGTTCACTGTTGCACACAAGCAACCTGCGAATTGGGCCGCGCTTTTTTTTCCAATAAGGGTGAACCTTTGCTCTTTGACTCAACACCCAACTTTGTTCTGAACCGTCACCATCTCATTATTTCATTGACTGTTCTAGCAACCATCCCTCCACTTTTCTCTCATGCGCATGCAGGGAAGACCCAACAGAAGACCACGAGGAGACAAAGGGTTGGATGATGAGGAGTATTTAGAATCACGAGGGGCCGTAGCAGATGAACCACGTTCAGAGTCCTACTCACGCTCTCACCGCTCTTCTCACCAATCTGAACGCTACATGCCTAGATCTTCCCTTTCAAGCAGGAGCTCTTATGAACTGGACAGAGAGTCTTCTTCCTCCCGCACTCACCGGGAACCTGAGTCCTGGCCTCGAGGGGATCCTCCACACGAGAGATATGACTATCCGCCCGATGCTGGGTATCATAGAAGTGAACGCAACGTTAGTTCAAGGGGAGATGACTGGCCGACACAGTACGACGAGGCAAGCTATCCAGAGCCTCGGGACAATTGGTCACAGCATTACGAACAAAGCTATCCAACGTCAAAGTATCCAGACCCCCATTGGGGCGCAGGCTCTATCCCTCCGTACGAGTCAAGAGGCGGACCTTATGAGCCATGGAGGCAGGATGGAGACAGAAGTCGCGCCCGTGATGAGCAAAGCCACGTAGCTCATGATGACAAACCTCGTGAAAGAGGTAACTCTGGCTGGCGCAGGGACCAGAAGCGAGAGCGTGGAAGACAACATTTTAAAAGCGATTCAGGTTGGGACGCTCGACGCAAGGGGAAGGAATGGGATGAAAACAATCGGTGTGACGAATCTTCATCCCATAGAAAACGACAAGCGAACGACACCGAAGACCGTTCATGGGAACCAGGTCCATCTTGGCAGCGCTCGAATACGGAGCAGCAAAACCAACGTCATAATGGTTATAGACACAATTACAAGAACCAAAAGGGACCAAAGAGGCAGCCCTTAAACAAGCAGAAACGAGACCGGAGACAAGATGATGGAAATCTAAATAAGTAAGGCTACTGAGCTACCTTTCGAATTGTTAATAATTTCAAATGCAGCTGGCAGCGGAGAGAAATCCATCCATCTAAGGAGAAAAATAAGACAATGGATATCAAGAAACACCCCAGGTCACAATCGAGGTCTAGGTCCAGGTCGCCGACTGAATCTTATCGTTCGCCACGTTCATCTCGTGGGCGATCAAGATCCAGGTCTACTTCTCCAGCCGTGAAGCGTCGCCGCCGAAATTCTAGCTCTATGGCTGCAGAAAGTCGTACCCCGAGCGATCGTGGACGTTCAGCTTGGGTGCCTCGCTCTCGTCACAAGAATTACCCATCGCGATCCCCTAGCCCCGCTCGAACGCCAGAAAGCCTCTCAGCGCGGAGAAGGTCCATTTCTTCGGCTTCCAGCATAAGTACGGATAGGAGTCCCAGCGGATCTCCTCCTCCTCGGCCACGCGCTGTGCATCGGTTACCGCTGACATCTTCTGCGACCATCTCTCCAACTACGCCGCGGACAGGCAATATTTATCCTCGTCATTCAGGACAACGAAATGGAAAACATCAAGCGAATAACAAACATTTTACTGTGAGTATAATTCAAGTGTTATTGTACTATCACTCACAGTGCAAAGAATGATCGCCGCACAAGGCTTGTCCACTCACCAAGCGTAGATGTTATGCCACCCCCTGATATCATACCTGCTTCTCATACCTCACGTGCCGGTAATTTGAATGATCGGGACTCCCAGCAAACAATAGCCCATTCGCCACAGCCCTCACCGCCTCAACGCAAAATGGGGATTTCAGCTTCTGCGCCAACCCGGATAGCGTCTGCGAAGAATGCAGGCTTCAAGCCGATTGGACAGGCAAACTCTTCGTTGAAGAAATTCTTTCCTAGTGACGATGATGATATGGATTTAGCATCGGACGGCCTGATGGCTGAAGCACCAGAGGCCGTTGACGAACAATTCCTGGACGTGGAGAAGTCACTCGCAGGGGAGGATGACACACAAGTGGACGATCATTTAGAAAGGCATGACGACTCACCTCGGCAACTTGACCTTCGCCCGCCGCGCCATTCTCTTGGTGAACGAAAGGAAACTTCAAAAGATTCATCGAAGATAATCTCCTCTGGTCCATGTACGCCATCCGAAACTGTGCAAGATCGGGAAGCAGACAGCCCCTCGGGGACTCGTTCACGAGAGTTATACAAGATAGTAAGTCAAGTTGGAGAAGGCACTTTCGGCAAGGTGTACAAGGCTCAAAATATGGTTACTAAAATGTACGTGGCTCTAAAACGGATTCGAATGGAGGCAGAGAAGGATGGGTTTCCTGTGACGGCCATGCGGGAAATCAAACTTTTGCAATCCCTGCGGCATGAAAACGTCGTGCGTTTGTACGAGATGATGGTATCAAATGGTGAGATTCACCTAATAGAGTCCATGTGTTTGGATACTCAGCAAACTTTTAGGAGTGGTGTACATGGTCTTTGAATACATGGATCACGATTTAACTGGCATTCTGTCGCAAACACAGTTCACTTTCACTCCCGCCCATCTAAAGTCCCTCTGTCAACAAATGCTCGCAGGGCTGGCCTACTTACATCACAAAGGCGTAATTCACAGGGATATCAAAGGATCCAATATACTGGTGAACAATCGCGGTGAATTGAAACTTGCAGATTTTGGTCTCGCCCGGTTCTATCACAAGCGTAGACAATCAGACTACACCAACAGAGTTATAACGCTGTGGTATCGGCCACCGGAATTACTTTTCGGTGCAACTATTTACGGCGCGGAAGTTGATATGTGGAGTGCAGGGTAAGCAGGTTCACAGAGCCTTTGAGCATTAAACTTATTGATACTTGTCACAGATGTATCATGCTGGAGCTTTTCACCAAAAAACCAGTGTTTCAAGGCAACGATGAAATACATCAGCTTGATGTCGTCTACAAGATCTTTGGTACTCCGACCGTGGAACGCTGGCCGTCTGTGATGAATCTGCCGTGGTACGAGTTGATAAAGCCTAAAGAAAATATTCCAAACCATTTTCGGGAACTTTTCCAGAAGTAAGTGATTGCTCCGGACAAGTCAAATATTTTGTCTTGAGTTTCCTGTACAGATGGATGTCTCCTGCTGCACTCGACCTTGCTGAAAGACTTTTGACATATGATCCCTCGCGGCGAATATCTGCAGTGCAAGCTTTAGAAGCTTCTTACTTTATTGAGGAAGAGCCGCCTGCCGAACGCCCTGTTGGGTAAGTCTCCGTCAACCTTCAGCTTCACATAAATGACAACTTTCTGTTAGTTTGTCAACACTCGAGGGCGAGTGGCACGAACTGGAAACTAAGAGAGAACGGGCCAAGAAACGAAAGAAAGAGACGGCGGCATAGGGAAAACTTGGGTCAACTGTACATTTACCAATGCTATCATATCACCTGGAGTTGAGCTATTGCAAGCCTAGGCTACCCCCCTGACTAGTCCTTTTTCTGTCAGATGCTGGACTATGGATTCGACCTAATGATGGCTTTGGTTCACAACCTTCGAAGGAATAAAGCAAGAAGTGCGACTTACGTTTGCTGCAGTCAAACGAATCTGAGCGTCCCATCGTTTAGTAAATGGCGCTCCCGTATCCTCAGCTTCCTGCACGTCGCCCAAGCCACCGGCTTTTCCCTGGGCATCATCTTCCTCTCTATTATCCTCAAACCATATTAACCTATCGACTTGGTCGATGTAACCTCGCAAGCGACCTTGCTCAATCATCTTACGGGCCATGGTCTCTGCAGCGCCAGGAGTCAAATCCAGTAGAGCACCAAGACCCTTGAATGTTATATTTCTGTATATTTTCGAACTAGCAAGCAGGTTGTGTTCCATGACTGCACGATCGAGCACGGTGGCTGGACCAGTCCTAGTGCTGGAAATAGGTTCTCCGTCATCGTCGTCTGCAGCCGTCGAGGCAAGACGATCGTTACTAGATATGGCGATCTTGGCAAGTTGATGAGGTTTCAAGGTGGCCTCAAATTTCTTTATTTCTGCTGGGCGTAGTATGTGGTCAAGGAACATCTTAGACAAGATGTTGTATGTTGGGAGGTCAGCCGTTCGCTCGTCCCGGTAGAGAGAAGCCAGAACCCGAGAGCGATTGGGACCTGCTGGTGCTAACACGGCACAGGTGACAGCCGCTGTGCTAGAACAACAAAGATGAGCGCAGTTAAAATGATGTTGTCGAAGATAATGCTTTACAGCATATGACGTCTCTCTTCTTCGTCTATCTCTGCAACGTAGCTCAGTTCATGGTATCGAATTGCCGCCTCCAGGAATTTCCTGCTATAATCGCTGATGCGAGCTTGGCAAAGTTTAAATTGGAGCTGCGTCTCTCGATCAGGGGCTGTATGGATGAGCAAAGCAGCGCGGTTGTAGTATGTCTCAGCTTGTACGGAGTCTTCATCCTCCAGAAGAAGTCGTACGATGCGAATGAAAATACGTAGTTTATCTTCATCAGATATGGTGCTACAGGTACTAGTGAGCAATGTGCCACTCGTAGTGTTAAGAACACACCGTTGGCCGGAATCAAGCGATATGCCCATAAGAACTCGAGCTGCTTCACTCCACTCTTCACCTTCTTCGAGAAGGTCGGCGAGTTGGAATCGAAGACTATTTACCTGCCGCCAATTAAAGAGGCGCGAAGCAAGTCACGCGAAATAGCATACTTGCTCCTCATAGCTTACAATGCGAGGCTGAACCGTCGCTAAGGTATCCTCCACAAGCCGCTTCCGCAGAGCAGAGTCTTTTGTTTCGCCAAGAACTTTGACAAGCTCTGCTAAGACTTGCCTGGCGACAACGAGACCAATGCTGTCCTGATTAACAATGGCATTTACCAAAAGATGCAAATCAGCGACAACCGCGTCCGGATCTGACTGAGATATGGCTTGCTGTATTAGCGACGTGTAGGCTGGCCCCTTATCCTTCTGGGAAAGGGATGCGAACTGGGCTAGCTTGAGGTCCATGGAAGGGCGATGATGATCTGAGTTGCCTAAAGAGGAAGTTGACGGATATCCTGTTAAGGAAAGTAACTCTGCGCCCAGGGCGGGCGATTACTTTTAATGCTGTCGTTACTCTGCACCTTCCTTTCTGTTTCGTTCCTTCTCGTCCCACATGGTGCCTGCGTCTGAACCAGTGCACTCTACACTGTTGTTAGCAGATCCTTTTGCAACCCCTCCAGACACTGCTGACACCATTGGCGCTGGCGCCAAGGTTCGCAAACCCACCTCCATGTCTTATTTCTCGTCGGGATTTCGTGATTCTCGTGAAAAGAATTCGAAAAAACAGAGGCCTCTTGTCGTCGTAATTCCTCCAACAATCCTGCTGCACCAGCATGGGCCATTGGGCCACACGTTATCATTCGGGTCTCCCCAGAGACTGGCTCAAGGAATTATCATGACTCTCCATCCTACAGTACGTCCACTGGGTATCCGTGACTTTCTGCTAAATCTGGTTTGTCCACGCAGATGTATGCACAACTGACGGCTATTTCGAGAGAATTCAATTTTCCAAGCACTGCAGGTCTTTGCCTCTATCTTCACCACACTGAAAAAGGAATCACTTTAACACCGAGAATATCCGACGAGTCTTGGCCGTCGCTATGGGGTCCGGTTTTGGAGTATCAAACCTCAGCAACGCCTACTGTTCCTATCACTGGAACTATCGAGTTTGACATCGACCTCCGGCAAGCCAAATGGTATTCGTCTTGGCTTTCTTCCTCTTCAAGGGATGATTTCGGCCTTCATCACTCGGGTTATCCACACACAGTCCCTTCCGAGAGAAATGGGGACAGCAGGACATTTGTCAGCGATGAACAATTAGACGATCACCGTGACACATATATCCATTATCCATCATCGTCTGTATCGTTGCGGCGACGTCCTCCCAAGAAGTTATCCCTCGTTGACAGATTTGACATGCCAAACGTCAATCCTTCACTCCCGTCATCGTCACCATCACCAGAGAAGGCTCCTTTAACCATACACGCCGTATCACCTATTGTTCAAGAGAGCGAACCTCGGACCGCTATCAAAAGCAGAGTTCAGTCATGGCGTGCTGGATCCGCACTAGAACCTACGCCTACATCTATGATAACAGCTGGTCAAATTAGCCTGGACCCTGCTAATATCCCAAACATGATGCAAATCGACGCTTCTCTCGAGATTGCTGATGTTCTGAACCTGGACGATTACAGTTACTCCATTAGCTCTGCAGGACCAAAAGATTTTGACTCTCTCGTATCTGGTGGCTCAGAGTGTCGACAATCTATACACCTAGAACATAGGCTGAGGGGCTCTGTGAATTCTACCCCATCCATCTGCACCTCATTTGGCCCGCTGGATTATGACTCCCACCCTAATCTCGACGAGATTGATTATGTTCCTTCACCTGATCTCGCTCAGAGAGCTATCGAGAGCGTACCCTTGACCCCAATGACTGCGACGTCCTGGGGGCCGCCTTCGTCACCGCCCAGCCCTTGGTGCAGATCTTACGCGGCTTCTGTGGACATAGGTGATAGACATATCTTCACCCCGCCCTTGAGTGCAACTACCGCTACATCATGGGGGCCTCCATTGTCGGATCCTCCGAGTCCTCTTGTCGTCTCTGTGCCAGTGACACCTGACATTGGTTGCCGCGCCATAGATGACACCGTTGCCCCGGAATTATGGCGCTACTCATGGCCTCATTACTTATCGCAAACGGATATCAATTCATTAGAGCCTCCAAGATCGTCTCTGGACAGCCGATCTCGATATCCGTATATCAAAATCTGTAAGTATATATATTACTCACTTCATTCTGAACTTAGTTCATGCGTATTCGTTCAGATGCGTCTGTTTACCCTTTTGTGGATATCTATCCGGAATTGGCCGGGGAAAACTTGGGCGATGTTCATTTGCAGACCGCTGACAATTGGAGCAATCGCATAGTATCAGTCACCTTGAATCAATATCCTTCTTTCAATTTATGTAGGTACACCCCATTTCCACAAGGTGTTGGCTAAATTTCCGATTGAGATCCCCCACTCTATCCCTCCTTCGTCATCTATCCTGCTGCGCTGAAGACTGCCCCGACATCTTATGAATCAAGCATTGCTCATTTTTGTCCACAATCGTATCCTATACCTTCAAGGGGCTTGACGCTCACTAATACAGACCTTCTGATCATCGAACAGGAGGCCTATCACCTGCAGTTCTCAGAAACGCTAGAAACGCAGCCTCGGTCTGTTCATCCCTTACGGTATCCGATTTTTGACTTGTGTAAGCACGAGAGCCCCGTTTATGCGGTTCGCCACTTAAAATCTTGACTTAGATCCCGCGATTTATCCTCATATTAACCTATATCCATCCATAATACGAACAAACTGCCCAGCACTGTCCCCCTCGGTAACCGATGCCCCACTAGCAAGCGTGTTCAGCGTTTGCAGTTACCCAACTTTGGTCATCTGTAAGTAGGCTATTTCCTGCATCAAAATCATCTCAGTAATCATGGTCAGATCCACCGGTGTATCCTCACTTCAATTTATATCCGTCACGTTTACAAGGTACATTTTAATCATCGACTTGGAACCTGCTCACTGACACCGACTTTGTAGCCGATATAATTCTGTCAGACTCCCAAAATCTAGCGCTAGATATATCGTTAAAACCTGGATATCCGACAATTCGTATTTGTATGGTATTCAAGCACGCAGTTATTACACGATCTTACATTCTTTTAGATCCTGCAATTTACCCGCACTTTGACCTGTACCCTACCGTACTCTCACTTAACGAAAGATCTACTGCCTCGGCGAGCACCGAAACAGCCGCTCAAGATATAGAAACGGTGAACGTCAGGTTAAGGCCTAGGTACCCAACCATTGTCCTCTGTATGTGCATGGTTATTTGTGTTGGTATCGACATAATGATCCTCCTCATAGATCCTGCATTATACCCACACTTCGACATTTATCCCATACTTAATGGAAGACTTGCTGATTTGACTTCGGCGAGCATTCTATCTTACTCTGACGCCCATGTTACAGCAATGACGGACATCCGGTTGAAGCCCAGATATCCTACTATTATTCTATGTATGTACTTGGCACCTAAACAGAACAGATT
This sequence comes from Amanita muscaria Koide BX008, assembly GCA_000827485.1. Lineage (NCBI taxonomy): Eukaryota > Fungi > Basidiomycota > Agaricomycetes > Agaricales > Amanitaceae > Amanita > Amanita muscaria. The sequence goes on from KN818224.1 coordinate 59,215, forward strand.
CAGTGACCTTCCTTACAGATCCTGCCTTGTATCCACACCTCGACCTTTACCCTATGCTTTCGCACAATGAAAAGTCTGTCAATCAGACATTGACGAGCAATTTAGCATACTCGGGTGCCCAGGATACAGAACCGGTGGACATCCGATTGAAGCCTGGATACCCGACCATTATTCTATGTATGTGCTTGACACCTAACTGATAACAGACCTAGTGACCTTCCTTTCAGATCCTGCCTTGTATCCACACCTCGACCTCTACCCTATGCTTCCGCATAATGAAAGATATGTCAATCTATTCTACTCAGACGCCCAAGGTACGGAAACGGTAGACACCCGACTGATGCCTGGATATCCGACCATTATTCTATGTATGTGCTTGGCACCTAGCTTGAA
>KN818224.1:59954-253983 GCA_000827485.1 Amanita muscaria Koide BX008
GATGCCTGGATATCCAACCATTATTCTATGTATGTGCTTGGCACCTAAGTAGAACAAACCTAGTGACCTTCCTTGCAGATCCTGCCTTGTATCCGCACTTCAACCTCTACCCTATGCTTCCGCATAATGAAAGATATGTCAATCTAATATCGGCGAGAAATTTAGTCAACTCGGACGCCGATACGGTGGACATCCGATTGAAGCCTGGATACCCGACCATTATTCTATGTATGAGCTCGGCACCTAACTAGAACAGACCTGGTGACCTTCCTTGTAGATCCTGCCCTGTATCCGCACCTCGACCTCTACCCTATGCTTCCGCATAATGAAAGATGTGTCAATCTAACATCGGCGAAAAATTTAGCCAACTCGGACGCTCAAGGTACAGATACGGTAGACATCCGATTGAAGCCTGGATATCCGACCATTATTCTCTGTATATGCATATTTACTTCGATAGAGCCTACCTAATCTTCTTTATAGATCCTGCATTGTACCCACACTTCGACATTTATCCCATCCTCCTGCTTGATGAAAGACCAGGTATTCAGACTACGGCGAGCAGGTCAGTTCACTGGGATACCCAAGTTACGGGAACGGTGGACTTGCGGCTCAAACTCGGATATCCAACCATTAGCCCCTGTATGTGCTCGTGCAGTCATTCAAATGGAAACCAGTCTAATGATGTTTTCCCATAGATCCTGCATTTTACCCGCATTTTGACATCTATCCAACTAGCCTTTTGCTCGAGAAGTGTCTCCACAGTATGGCTTCAACAACAGCCAATGAAGATTGCTCAGATGTGGAAATCCCTTCAGTTGTAGATCTACGTCTGAAGCCTGGATATCCTATTATTCTTATCTGTAAGCGACATATATGCAAAAGCACAGGACACTGACGTCCAATATGGCAGATTCTGCTGTTTACCCACACTTTGAAATATATCCCAGAATACCTTCCCTTGGGCCATTGTCTATGGGTGTGCAATATCCCTGCTTCAACCTTTGTATGTGACAGACCTGGCATGCTGCCTTGTATTAACACTGTTACTACAATTTTCAGATTCAATTGTCAACGAAAACTTTCGCGCTCTAGCAACTTCGGTTAATGGTTTGAACGAAACATCGTCAAAACGCCGACGAACTAAATCTCATCGTGATCTCCATGATGTTGTCTTCTCAAACGCTTTCGTGTCTACGCCTGGTGGATCTCTGCAAAGTGTAATAGCGCCCCCGCTTGCGGTCCACAGCAACCGCATACAAGCACAAGAAACCTTAGCAGCACAAAACTATTGTGAGCAAATTCCCCGCCACATCCTGTCTGGACCTCATTCGATCAACAGCTTCATCTTCGGAGGAACTAGAATTAGATATGGCGGACATACTCTTGCACCGATCTCAGGCAGCGCATGATACGTTGCATAATGACGATCTCTTTGTCTCATATGTATAATTGTTGTTTCAATTACTATGTTGCTATCGATGCTTTAACTTACGCTTTCATATGTTGTTACATTAATACATGAAAAAAAGATCCATATCAAGGGCTACCATCATCCGAATAGGGGGGAGGATCACTTCCCAAGGTGTTGACCATCACGGTGCCAGTTGCATTTTCATGGTCAGGTAACGATGTTGGGGACGAGGTCGTAGGCGACCGTGCGCGGGCCTCTCTTGCTATTCGCTGTTGCCTCTCGCGCTCATCGCGGTCAGCAACCCGTGTTCTGTCCTCTATGAATGCCATCTTGACCTGGGTGGTACTATTAAATAGAGCAAAATTTAACAAAGACAGGCCAGAACCTTTAGAGAAGCTGCTTCAGCAACTATCTTTGCATCTCTTTTAGAGGCACCTTCACGTTCCACCTTCTCGTTTTCTAACTGAAGGACTTCCTCCAGGATCGCAGCGCCAACCTTCAACTCCTCCATGCGTCTGGGATTATGTACATAGTATGGTACAAATTCGCGAACCTGTATAAAATCGACCACCTTGAGAAAATATTCAAAGTCTAGAAAGAAAATTCCTACCTCTGGTTCGAAGCCCATCTGTATAAGTGATGAGGGCCTAGCCGCCTTGCCAAACCAGTGATGTAGAGAGCACTTACTTCAACAGCATACTCTAGTGCACCTTTGGGATTTACCAAGTCGCGCTGAATGAGTTGATTCGTGCGCTTGAATTGTTGAAATTTAGGGTTTTCAGGCTCCTTTATCAAGTTCTCTGCAATCTTTAAGAGAGTCTGAGGGATTATAGTTTAACTTGCTACTCCCCAGTCTATAAGACAAAGCTATACTTTCAAGGATGCCATCGCTTGTTCTTTTGAATTTGGCCGTATGATTCCAGGATCAATGAGTCTCCTGAACTTCTGACGTCGCTCATGATCTTTGATTCGCTGCGCAGGTGAAGATATTGTGGTCAGATCCTGCGCCCGTTTCATCGCTGCGTCGGCAACTGATGTCTGGAGGACTTTCTGGTCATCCATACTGAATGGCTGGATGATAAGGTCAATATGTGCATACTACTGTTCTCACGAAGATTCAGATGTGAGTCACATAGATAACGTTATTATTATATTACAAAATGTAAGTAATCTAATCCTCTTCATCGGAGTTAGAGTCTACCGTCGGCGAATCTCGTCTCGAAAAAGTTGGTATGAGACTGAACTGTGACATTCTACGCTCGTCTATGGTTTCTGACGAGCTTTCGCTACTCCATGCGTGCTCCTGCTCGGCGTCAGCGTTGGAGGCTCTACTTGCGCCAGATTCCGGGGTATTTTCGAAAGAAGGAAACGGAAAGCGTGGCAAGGATCTGTTACGCAAAAGGGAGAGAATGCTGCTCGCCGAGTTACCACGGTCGGGCGGTTTTGTTTCCTGTTGTGAAGGTACTTTAGGGGTTTCAATAGGCTGGTCATCATGGGCTCCTGATAGTTGACCATCTACACCCAGTACACCTATTTGTGACGTCCCAGCTGGCAAGATTGGTGTACCACTGGCACGTTTGAAATACCATTTTGATCCACGAGCAAATGCTGCTTCAGCTTCTGTATCAACTGAAAGTGGGTGATCTGTAGCTGGTGGAGAGGCGGCACGAGATGATTGCTGCCTGCTGATACTCGGGGGGAGCTGATCTTGTTGCGTAATTCGAGTATGTCCGTGACTTGAGCGAAGAATTTTGCGTATTGCTCGACGCCCGAGGAAAATCTGCTTCTCAATTCTTGTTCTATTTTCAATCATGTGTAACTGACCACCAGTTAAAGGTAACGTCATCAGAGGGAATGCACTGGTCTAACCTTTGGCCATGTTACCAGTTGCCCTATCTGCATCATTCGAGCAAGCTCCGGGGGATCAGGGTCGCTCAGCAAACGAAACCAGTCCTAATATCCAGTCAATTCAACAATGCCATGAATTGTGCTGTTAGACGGACCCATAACCTCGTCCTAGGCCAAATACTACACAGCATATCGTTAGACATTCACATCCAAAAAATAACCTGAGCTTACGTCACGGCGCCATCAAACCTTTGCAAAAAGACACTGGACCAATCTTGTCCTAAAAGTTGTGGAAGTAATTCAAGGTCCCGGATGATCTTAAAGTTCTTCGTGAGTTCGTGTTTCAACCATTGCTCCGCGGCGGATAACAGAAAATTGCCTCTCCATCCGGCTAGAGAAAAGGTCACATTACTGAGATGAGAATTGTATAAGGATATTTACCTTTCCCCTTGCGATGGGCAACCGGTTTGCCCGCTGAACCTCTTGGAGAGAAAAAAAACAGATGGACGTGGGGGTTAACTTGTGACACCACAGGATACGTAACTGCATGAAAGATAAATCAACAACCTGATCGCATTCTAGTGAGGGAAACTAAACACCATTAAAATATGAATTCAGAGCCTGCACTGGTATATCCACCCTGATGTTGAAATTTCAATTACTCGGCGACTAGCATAAAATAACGGACGCACCTGAGTGAACCATCCTTGAATTTGCTACCCCAGTTCCAGGGAATAAGGCGGCCGTCCTCACGCTTCTCCATCAAAACTACAGGATTAAGTATCCCAGGCACCGCAGCAGATGCTATTACTGCTGTCCATATGACAGTATTAGGAGCGGTCATGTGATTCAACAACTTGGTGGGCCTGTAAGCAAGTCAGTTATAGGAAGATCATAAACGACTGATACGCACGAATGAGGGTCAGCTGGTATCACGGATATATTCAGTATTCGGCCAGTTCTCAGATATGCTTCGCGGAATGTCATCGATCCTCGAGTAAAGAATGCACACTAGAAAATTACTTAGTGTGCTCTTAGCGGGGGACCACCTTACCTTTCGTGCCCATCTAGCTTATCGTCAGAAAAGAGTAAACAAATCATGATATAACGTACTGAACGCTGTCAAAACGTGCGCCAGTTATCCGAACTCGTTTTACCCACACAGAAAACGCTTCTCCACAGGGAGTGATTTTATTCGCCAAGTCTGGCTTGAGTAGAAGTTTCAATTCCTCCTCTGTTCTCGTACACACCAGCGCTGCGACGAGTCCGCCAGCGCTAGTCCCAGTGACAACTCGAGGAAGAAGGCCCGCATCCAAGAACGCTTTCACAACACCAAAGTGATCTGTCTAGTTGTCAAGCACCTGGACACGAAACAATTTTCAACGTACAGTAACCAAACGAAGCCCCTCCCGAAAGACAAAGTGCAGATAAGCCTAAACACGTTATGAATTCTCCTAGTTGGATGTTTGTTGAAAGAGGCTAACCAAGGTTAATGTTTGCTCGCTTGAAAAACTTTCTTTTCTCGTCGACGGACAAATCTGTTGTATCTCTGATGTATTGTAGCGAGAGTTCCAGTTCCGAGAAATAAGCTAGCGAGCTGGTAATTGTATGCGTCTTCAGGGTAATTACAGGCTGTACTTACATTCAATGAGGTCCTTGGTCCCATAGAAAGTCTGTGTGGAATCTCAATACTGAACGAAAGGTAGGAACATTCTCCTTACTTCGCTGTATAATCTTGCGATGAGGTTAGCGAGGGTGTGAGCAAGTAGCATAAAGCAGCTGGTACCTTGGAGATTCGACGCCAGCGAAGTTTGCTCTGATACAGGTCTCTAAGATGCCAAGAAGGCCTCTAGCATCCTTGTTTGCTCGCATCCGATGAAGGGAGAGCTGAACCTTCCGAACAAGTTTCCAGTCGTAGTACGTGTCTTCATCAATCCGCTTCCACTCATTGAAATTGAGGAAGTCATCCAGTTCCAGGGCAGCGCTCCTCCATTCCTGTAGGTATGTAGAAGTATTGTCAAATAAGGATGCTATGCCAGTATCTTACTTCATAGGTTTTTGCAGCCCTTAGTTTCTTCCTTAGCACGCCTTTTTGACCCCGCCCTGTAAACCCAAAAGCTCGAGATGCTAAGATCAAGAATCAAAGATAATCCTTACATGCCGTTATCCATTCTTTGGTATTCACAAGCTGACGTATCAACACATACAGACCGAACTCAACTGCAATAAAAGCGAAGATAATACACTTCGTCATAGAATAAGTGCCATAATCTCCGAATCACCTGGAACTACTCACCAGCAAAGGCCAACGAAGCAAAACAAACCACCAATCTTTCCGTTTTACCTGTGCTTTCTCTCGCTTGGATCTCCTGTGCCGAGTCAAAACGCGCACCGGGGATTTGTTGGGAGATAATCACCTCTTAACTTTGACATTCACGGGTGCAAAATCAGATAACGCAGAGACTTTTCGTATTCGTGAAGTGGTTGGACTAGGGGGCCCCGAGCCGAGCAGAGGCGAAGCTTCGCCGTGGGTATCGTAATTGAGGTAGTCGGCATGTAAAGCTTCGGCGAAAGCTTGAATATGGCTTACTAGCGTCAGTTAAACATGAGAGATAAGTAGGATATTGCTCACCTTTCGTCGACAAAATCCTCCGCGAACAACTGCTCAAAGGTGGGCCTACTGTGCTTCATGGATGTGGCCTACAGAAGGATTAGTTGATTTCACGTGCCAACACGCGGCGCCATCGCGCATTTAGTCATTCTCATTTCTTTGCGAGCCACAGTCATGCCAGTCCGCGATCCTTCCACTACCTCCAACGGCGTCACACTCCTTGCTGTATTTCTCACTCTTCTCGTCATCTTGGCATTCCTTTCCTTTTTCAAACTGCTGTTCACAAGGTCAAGGCGATTCTGGTTCAAGAAGCTCGATACCTTCCCATCTGAGTCTTCCCTGACTGCTCAAGTCTTCACAAAAATTCCCAAGTACCAACCCGGGTTTTTGGTCGGCTTCCTTGGCTCTCCTACATGGGAAACCAGTACCACTATATCAATCCACAAGATTGTACATGAACAACAGCAATCCTTCTTCGCCCCCGAGTCTCCCCAGTGTGCAAATCACAGTGACTTTAAACTATCCGAGACTATCTGGTCGAATCGCGCAGGTCACGGTCGATTACCATCGATGTCATCGGTTTTAGAACCTTCGTTTTGGTCACCAAAACCGGTTTTGGCTACACCAACGCCTCCCCCTCCAGTAATCTGTGGAAATGCTAGACTAGCCTCGAAAAGGCGCTATTCTCTTCCGTCAGTTGGCTCTGATGTCCAACATGGTCAGATGCGGAGGTCCTACAGTACAAGGGCAAAACGCGGAAATTATCGAGGACCAGATATTGAATCTATATTCTTTTCCCCTCGGACACCTATCCGAGATAGATCTGGCGACCGGGTGTCTACGCAGTCTTTGTCTCGTTCACTTTCCTTGGGAATCTCTGAGACGGAAACTAAGACAGCAACAGATTGGTCGCGCGCTCTGCCACCGGGCACGGCTGTAAACGTGTTAAGCAATACACCCCACAAGCGCATGAATGAGGCATCACTAGGACCTACCCTATCTGTTCCGACTTCTGGGTAGGTGATCTTCCTGTGTCAGGGTACCTAGCTGGATCTTAGGCAGCCCGCTTCCGCCCTACAACTTCACAATGGATTGCCCCGTCAGCAAGGCTGATTGTCAAAGCCCCCTCCTGAGTTCTCAAGCTAGAAATCTAGTCTCGCCACTGGTCTTCGATGCTGTAGAGTCAGCTATGCATATAGACACGTTCAACGGAGCAGCACTACCTCTTAATCCTGTTGCTATGTTCAAACTGAGGCCCAAGAACAGGACACCGCCCAGAACTAAGCGCAGTCCTCCGCTAGGTCCATCACCTTTGAGAGCAATGATCCTTCCCGAATGCTTTGATTCAGACTTTGCATCCACAGTTCGTCTCAATGGCCCTGATGGAATGAATACTGAAATCTTTCCAAGGTATCCCTCGAAAAAGGTACCGCTCGATCTGACTCTTTGGATCAGGAAATTGTCTCTGGGATACCAAATCCTGCGGGCGCCGAAGGTCACGATAAAGATCCTTTACTTGGCTTGATCCGCGAACTGGTCGAGGAAGTGAACGATTGGGATGATAGTCTATATATGGACAAGGACTTCAAAACAATGATTGAAAAATCTCAGGACGTTCCTCTCATGAATACCTATCCAACTCCTTCGAGTGTACCTGGCATTGAACAGTCCTTGAAAAAAGAAGTCTCTGGTAACGATGACAAGTCTGTTTTGCAGTCCCGGAACCTAAACTTGCACAATCCTGGGCAGTTGACATCATTTTGGAACAGGGATGATCTGGACAGGTATGGCCACGTTGATTCCATTTGAACATTTCATACACATATCCAGAGACGACATCGGGATCGCACAATAGCATGTGCCACATTCCAGCTCCATGCCTACTCTTCGTATCATTACGTTTTCGGCGTTCTACATCATGTCCTCATTATCGATCAATGTACAAAATATTCATTGTGCTTTGCTCAGCCACTTCTTAACATTGGTTTGGCCGCATTTGTCTGTGGCTTTTCTAATGTCATCACGTTCGAGTGTACACCGGTATTTTACGAATTCCTTTGCAATGCTTGAATTGGGAGCAGCAATCGCATCGAAAATATGAGCAGATATGAGGTTCTCTAAGGCCTATGTCATCCGTTCTCAGCATTGTTCATCCACAGCTAAAAGCACAACTTACTCGTAACATTACCATTCGCGAGCATCGCATCATTCCGATGCTACCCCCATTAACTTGCACGGGCGCAGATGACGAAGCGCGCACTTGGTGACGAAAAGACTCGTAGAGCATCTCAAAAGTGAAATTTGGATGTCCTGCTGTATCCCAATGGTAAGCAGCCACTAGAAGGCATATACATGGGTAAGGTAAATCTAGAAGTATTGACAGTTCATACGAGTACATGTTGAGGTGACTGTCCTCACCTTGAAGAAATGGATAAAGAGGGCGAGCACGCTGTTTAGCCACCGCAGCCGCAAGCTGAGATGCTGTCAACAATGGGACTTGAGGAGACAGATGTACAACCAAATGTGTCTGTAAATGTCTTATCAACCTCATTATTCCAAAATTTTGTTGTCCGCAACTGACCAATACTTTAGAGAGCATTCTCACATCTTTGGTGATGCAGAATGTATCATTGAGCATTGCCAATACGGCTTCGTCAGCACAGAACTTGTCTACGGTCGGGTGCCACAGCTCTCTCCACGAAGGCAAATGATGTTTGATCCCAGAGTCAGCAGGAGGTGTCGGCACTGCACAGAGTATTGTCCTGGCGAGACGTGTCCAGTCGCTGAGCTCAGCAGGCGATGCAGTCCTGATCATTCTACCAGAGAACCGGCTCTTGACGCGTTTTTCAAGCAAGTTAATTGAATCCATACGAGTTGTCACACCAATGACCGCGACGCCTTTGTTCTTGGGTCCAGCGCCGCAATTCTGGACTGTATCCAGGAGGCAATACAAGAGGGATTGACGTGGATGAAGCGAGAACAAGTCAAAAGCATCAAGTATCACTATTGTCGGACGTGGTAGAGTAGGAAGCAGGGATATCAGAGTTGGCAAATGAGCGGCTGAAGGTTGGCCAAAGGGGACGTTTGTGGGCGGCGCATCGAGAAATGGGTTCGGCTCTTCATCTTCCTGTCCATTTTCTGTTAATGCAAGGTACACATTTCCAGTTTGTTCGTTAAGCTGCACGGCGATTTCACGGAGGGCTAGCCGATCGGTCGTCTGCACCCAACCGGAAAGCCGCAAGACAATTGGCTGTTCCACTAACTCTGCAACACATCTGCTGACTAGCTTAGGCCCGATGAGGGTGACTTTGACTATGCATCAGTGTTGTAACCTACTGAGGTTTTCCCGCTGCCCCTGGGTCCAATCAAGAGGCAGCTGTTACCCTCGCCTCTACACACCGTCCCTGTAATCAAGTCTTGCAACTGTTGATATGCCACTTGGTTTGCGGACTCGGGAGGGTCGTCGCTACGTTCATCATTGAGTTCTAATGAGGATAAATTGTTCAATGCGAGCAGGATCTGACGCTTCTGCAGTGCCAGACACGGATGGAGATGAGCTGGAAGCATCGCGCCTGGTCACGTCACATTCGCGATTGTCACGGCTCGGTTGATCGGGGCGCATCATGGGGTTTACAGGGTATGTAGGCCGCCATCAACACTTGCCGTCGTGCAGCTCGGTCATACTCCGTTAGTCTTGCTCGTTGGGTCAATGCACCTACCACAGGTCTACAGCTTGTTACCGATAACCTCAGGATGAACCACAACGTTCGTGCTTAGTTCTTCAGGTTGTTCCCTTTTCTTTGTTACCTCAACAGGGAGAATACAGGGGAAAATGGATGCTCTCCGTGAGGTCATACCGGTCAACTCTCGGACAATCACCAGGTTCCCAGATTACATCAGAAAGGACTATGTGCGCTTTGACTATGGACGACAATGTTTTCGTACATGTCGAAGATCCTGCAGCTCCTACAAAAGCTGACGTCCTAGCTGCTGCACCTCCAGGTCAAGAAGCGGCCTATCTACAAAGTCCATCGCACTATCGTACAACGTTTCTGACCTTGACACCGCCGAATGCCCTGGAACAACTCATCTCTCAGCTCAAGGCACGTTGGGTACCTGTTCGGCAGAGCAGTGGGGCTCAGAAGGCACAAGTTCTCGGACCACAGCTAACCATCGAAGGACACATCTTTGCCATTGGTACGGATTGGCTTGTACGAGCAGGAAACGTGATTTTGGCCGGGGGTGCAGTGAGAGGCATGCTGTTAGAGGTAGGATTGAAGCAAAGCACAAGAATTAGAGGAGAGATGACCGTTGTGTCTTGCAGGCTGAATATCTTCCGCTGCCTGCACTACATTCACCTACTGCGGACGGAACGTCAGAGCTCCTGTCGAATTTATTGACGTCGGTGCTCCCGAACCTGCGTGACGCAAAGACAGTAGCGGTGACGATCAGCGACATGCAGTGGGAAGAGGTGTTATGGGATCGTGAAGAGGATGGAAGGAAGGAAGAAGAGAAAGAAGAGGAAACCGAGTTTATATACGGGGACGATGATGCGACGAGTGAGAAGAAGGGGGATTGGACGGGAATAGACAGAGACCGTAGATCAGCCTACCTCATAATGGGCGCGTTGCGTTCAGAGGGCATTCTCTGAGTCACGTCATGCTCTCACCACCCCTCCTTCGTCGCCATGTCTCTACTGCCCTTCATTTCTACCAAAACAGACTCTTGGAGTTGTATGCTGCCAAGGAGGCAAATCGTCTGACTCTCCGCCAGCTCGTAAACCTTCCCATTCTGCTTCCCCCGACTGTTTTCATCCAGGACTCAGGTCTTCTTTGGTCGTTCCATGGACCAAGACAGGCTTGTCAAGGTTGTTACGCGTTTTCAAGGCACTCTGTTCGTTCACTTACAATGGACAGAGCGCGAATTATGTCCGCACAGAACTTCCCGTTCGAATTGCACACAGGCTACGCGATCTCCAATCACTACCGTACATAGTAGTAACACAGGAAGGTGTAGCAAAAGTGTACGAGGTTAGTCAACCTCTCTAAAGACAGCGTCCATGACCGTGAACCGTTTCGTTCCAGCTGTATTGGTCGGCCTTTGAGAAGTGAGCATAACCGCATTATGTCCGCATGCTTATCCCGACTACACCGGAAGAATCCGACGGTTTTCACCTATCACGAATTTGGCAGAGAATGAAGCTTTCTGTGATTTCTTAACTGGTCTCCTGAACGAGCAGTCAGCGTATTTTGTTTGCTGGCAGGGCGATATGCTGATGTATTTCACTTGCAGTGCTGTCATTATTCCCAATCTTTCTCTGGGACTGTCGTTGTCTTCTCCTTACCTTGCTCCAGAACAGCTCGATTCTTTTATGCGTCGGATGCTTGTGTCAAGAATATCTCGTCGAGTGCTCGTGGAACATCATATCGCCTTGTCTAATAATTTTGCCAAGCGTGGTCATACTGATAGAGAACCGCGCGTCGGCATCATATTTACTGGTTTAGACGTCAAACGTAGCATTGAGAAATGCGCTAGGCTGTTGAAGGAGCGACCCATCGGCGTGGAAGACTATTGGGAAGATTGTCCGCGATTCGATGGATGGCCAGACGTTGTCATCGAAGGTCATGAAGGCACCAAGTTTCCCTATATCCGGGAACATCTGGAGTGAGTAATTCGTTGACTGACAGTCTGCACTAGTGACAAGGATTAACAGATATATCCTCTTTGAACTTTTAAAAAATGTCAGAACTATCACGCCGTTCCACCTAGCGCCACTGACCTTTTGATCAGTCGATGAGCGCTACTGTCGAAAAACATCGTGATCTGTCGACGTTGCCTCCAATACTTGCTACAATTGCTGCTGGCGATAACGATGTCAGCATTCGGATATCTGATCAGGGTTTGTGATATTAAAAAGATCAACGGCGCTCACTTATTTTTAGGAGGTGGCATTCTGACAGCTCAAAACAATATCGGCGCGCCGGCTGATCTATTTTCATTCTCACACTTGAGGAATTCCACAAGGTTGGAACATTCTAGGCTTGGTGCCTTGCGGACCGTAAGCAGTAGTCCAGGGGGTATGAGAGCCACCGTCGATGAACAGGTCGGCCGGTGGCAAAAGCCGTGTCCTCATGGAGATCCAGCTCGTACTGGGTCAGAACCGGAGCAAGATGCAGGGATCAGTGCTCATCCAAGGCTTGGTATCGGGCTACCGATGAGTAACATTTTTGCGACGTAAGGGATTTCACACTCTGTTCATTGTATAGGTCAATTGAGTGCGACAACAAAAGGTATTTTGGTGGAAAGCTAGAACTCGTGTCTCTAGATGGTTGGGGTATGTGCTCATCATGACATAGAACCTAAACTGAACGTGCTGTCCAAGGGACCGACGCATACCTTAGACTCCCAAAATTGGTAAGCTACATCTATGATCGATCGACAGTGAGGCTGAAGCATTTACCGCAGGGCACGAATCTAGAAGGGATTGAGGTGTAATATTTGTTGTACAATACCGCTTATAGGCACCGTTGATGGCCGAAAGAGGAAAAGTTAAGGGGTAGAGTAATGGTAGCCATCTAAGGAACAAAACTGACTGATATCGTACAGCTTTCCCAACTTGCTCTCTAACCATGTCCTACATCGATCCTCTCGACGATCTCCCACCTCCACCTGCCTACTCTGCAGAAGAGCTTGACAGAAAGATATCAACTACGATACATCTGTCTTTGAACACACCACAGCCACAGCCTGATGATGACTGGGAAGTGTGGGACGAAGCTGCTTTTGAAGTCGCCGCGCGAGCTTTAGCTGTGGGGGGACCGTCGAGTGCTCAAGCCGGATCTTCCACCCATCCAGTTGAGCCTCTCAAAATCAAGAAAAAAGGCCCCGAACCCTACGCGCCCTCGAAACCTCGTCCAAACTGGCTATCTCAAGCCGAATCTGCACCACAGGACGCTCAGACGTCCCAATGTGGTGCACCCAACAACACTGCACCAATGCCTATTGCCATACACCAAATACCAGAGGAAGAGGAAGAGGACGAGGATCACCTGTCCCAACCTCCTCCTGCCTTTACTCCCAACGCCCCTTCATTAGATGGCCCACCTTATGAACAAGTCATGAGTCCACCGTGGGTCGCGGATGGGTCTTCCGTGGGATCACCACTCAATTCACCAACGATGCCAACCCAGCAACTTGTGTATCCTGAGCCCCCGGATGACATACCTGTTCAGATGCCCGCACCACAAGCGGACATGCGTCACAGATCACCTCAACCACAAGTACGGATGCCTCAGCCACAGGGAGACATGCATCTCCGGATGCCACAAGGAGGCATGCACCATCAGATACCCCGGCATTCTCTCCCTCCTAGACTACCGTCTGCACCACAGCGTACATATCAAGCCGTTTCTGAATACTCTATTCCTAAACCGTCACACAACTCCACTTTCGATCCTTCTGTAGCCTATAATCAGGAATCCAATTATGGACGATCCCAAGCTCCGATGGTTCTTCCCCAAGCTCCAGCTGCAGACTACTCTTACAACGCCGCTGCATTCTACAAGTCAGTTTCCACTTCCTTGGCAGTGACAGACATTGACCTTGACATTTTTGGACAGTGCCGCGGTTGCATCACATTTGAAAACAAGGCCATCACAGAATAACCATTCTCAGCACATGTACGTTTGCTAATTTTGACACTTAATTAAACAGTTCTGATTGTTTCCAGGCCCAGTCACCCTCAGTATTACCCAGCGCCAAACCAACCTACGCGGCCCTACGATTCGGGCGCGTACGGTCGTGGCTCAATGACACCTGTACGCAATCCTGCAGCTTCGCGCTTCTCTCAGTATCCAGGATCACCCATGACTCCCCACCTGCCCAGGTGAAAGTGGAAAATACCTTTGGACAATATATGATCTGTATCAATTAATACCACATGAAACGTTGTTTTATTACTCTCAATGCTGTTACTCTTCGTAGTTACGGTTCCGAAAATAGATTCTTTCAATTAAGACCAACCAAATGGCAAATGCACTCAGATCCGCAGCTTTGATGCGAGCTACGCAGACCGCTCAGACGACATCATCTCAGAACGGCAACACGGCTGCCAGTAGTGCTGCAAATAAACAATCAGACAGTGCGCCCCAATCCTCCGTTTCCCTGATCATTCACACCCAAGCCTGCAGCTGTGAACTTTGACCGATCTCTGGCAGGCTTCTCGGATAATGCCTTACCACGAGCGAAGGCCGCCCAACTGAAGCTAGAACACTATTACAAGGTAGCTGTAGATTCAGCTGTCGAGCGCAATCAAAGGTGGGCATATTTCTCTGGCTCTGGGGTCAGACTGCTCAAGTACAAGGCAGGCGTGTAGAAGTTGAACGACGTCTTCAATCAGATGTATTCACGTCAGAAGAGCGGAAGCACCGCCAATTACAGGCTCTAGGAAGGAAGGAATCGACGTTCCTACGTCTGCGGAGGACGAAACTTGGGTTGGAGGATTTTAGGACTGTCAAGGTTATTGGCAAGGGCGCCTTTGGAGAAGTACATCCCCCTGCTATTTCTTCCGCTTTCCTCTTTTTTGACCCGTCCTTGAAGGTCAGGTTAGTGCAGAAGAAGGATACCGGGAAGATTTATGCCATGAAAACACTGAAAAAGTCAGAAATGGTGAAAAAAGATCAGGTATGTATTGGCGATCAAACAGAGCACGAATCGTATGCTAATGTCATGCTAGTTAGCTCATGTGCGCGCTGAGCGCGACGTGCTGGCGGAATCCGATTCACCATGGGTCGTACAGCTCTACTATTCTTTTCAGGATCCAGCTTATCTCTATCTGATCATGGAGTTTCTCCCTGGTGGAGATCTCATGACTATGCTCATTAAATACGATACATTTTCCGAGGATGTGACGCGATTCTACATGGCAGAATGTGTTCTTGCCATAGAAGCAGTTCATAACATGGGTTTTATCCATAGGTTAGTTTTTAAAACGCAACTTCACGATGTGATCTTATTTCTCGATGTCACCAGAGATATCAAACCGGATAATATCCTCCTGTTAGTGTGGTATTCCGCTGCTGTCATCGAGTTGGCATGCTGACAGACCGTTTCCGTCAGAGACAAAGACGGCCACGTCAAATTGAGTGATTTTGGATTATCGACAGGTTTCCACAAACAACACGACTCTGCATACTATCAACGCTTGATGGAGTCGGCCAAGACACAAACTCAAGCCCACCCATCAAATAATAGCGTTACGGTGAATTCTATTAATCTCACTATAACGACCAAGGACCAGATTGCAACTTGGAAAGCCAACCGCCGAAAACTGGTAAGCATCGCACGTGTATGGGGGGCTTTTCAATCGTTTGAACCTTCCTAGGCTTATTCGACTGTGGGGACACCGGACTACATATCTCCGGAGATATTCATGCAAAAAGGTTATGGGAATGAATGCGATTGGTGGTCGTTGGGTGCCATCATGTTCGAATGTTTGGTTGGATATCCACCATTTTGCTCGGAGACAACACGTGAAACGTATCAGAAAATCATGCAATGGCGCCAGTACCTCAATTTCCCCGACGACACTCACTTGAGCTTTGAAGGAGAGGATGTCATACGCAGGCAAGTGTCACCCAAGACTTGTTCCGTAGAGTCTCTTACCAGGATGGACTACGCAGGCTGATGACATCGGCGGATCGGCGAATGACTGTCGACCAGATCAAGCAACACGACTTTTTCTACGGTGTAGACTGGAATGCCATTCGGCAGATTGAAGCACCTTTTGTGCCCCATCTGCGCTCGGTGACAGATACTTCTTACTTCCCGACGGAGGACCTAGAACAAGTCCCCGAAGACACAGAACCAGAGGAAGCTGGTAGTGCAGGCAAAGACCTGCCATTCCTTGGGTGCGTCATATACTTCACAATTCACCTATCTGACCCACTGCCTTTTTAATCTATCCAGTTATACGTTCAAGCGCTTTACAATCTCATCTCAGGCTTTCTCGTAGATATTTACAGTGTAAACATAGTTGGACAATGGACATACATACACTCGCTAAAAATAGGACCCAATATTTTGTCATGTCAAACGCTTTTGCAGGCTCTTGGTCGACTCTTCCCGAGCCTTTAACACCATGGATGTACGTATTACCCATGCGCATTCCCTGTGGAAGAGGATTGAATCAGACTCATAGCTTAGATGTCATCGAGTCGATGGGTCATACAGAAATGACACCAGTGCAGGCCTCGACCATCCCTCTTTTCTTGAAGCACAAAGACGTCGTAGTTGAAGCTGTTACAGGGTCCGGGAAGACACTGGCTTTTGTTATTCCAATTCTAGAGAAACTGATACGAAGAACTACGAAATTACGACAAAATGAAATCGGCGCTCTAGTGATCAGTCCGACCAGAGAGCTGGCAACACAGCTACACTCCGTTTTCACGACGTTCTTGTCTTCGCAGCCTGCTGATGAAGAACAAGGACAATCAGATGCCGAGCCTCGATACCCTCCACCGCTTTTGTTGATATCCTCTTCCGACTCTTCTCCAGCGCAGGACGTTCAGCGGTTTTTGAAAACAGGAGCAGACATCGTCATCGGAACGCCCGGTCGCGTCGAAGAGTTTCTTCTCGGAAAGGGGAGACCTTCTGTCGTTGTCAAAGAACTCGAAGTCCTCGTTTTGGATGAGGCAGACAGGTAAAGCAAAAACGTCCCAGCCATATGTGAATGGGTGATTAAAGTGTTTAAAAAAAAGGCTGTTGGATCTGGGATTCCAGACGACATTGACTCGCATCATTACGCATCTCCCGAAGCAACGGCGGACAGGGCTTTTCAGCGCAACCATGACTGACGCCGGTGCGATGTCAGAACTTGTCCGAGTGGGTTTGCGAAATCCAGCTCGGGTCATTGTCAAAGTACAGGCCAAGAAAAGCCACAAAAGCAGCGGCAAGAAAGTGCCAGGCGAAGTCGTAGAAGAGAGAAGGATACCAGCAAAGTATTCACGTTCACATTATGCATTTTTTTTGGGTCCTTACGGCGGTTTAGCTTGCAGAATTTCCATCTGAAATGCAGATCCTCCGAAAAAGTGGTACAGCTTAGCAGAATCATTGCATGCGAAACGGCGAAGAAGAATGCCTCGCAGTTCATTGTCTATTTCGCTACATGCGCTTGCGTAGACTACTTTTACAAGGCAAGATCACACTTTTGCCTCGCAAGGTAGTTTCTTGCTGCAACTATCTCTAGGTTCTCCCTCGATTGCTGCCGCCATCAGTTGCTTTCCATTCCCTTCATGGAAATTTGCCGCCACACGCCCGAACACGAACGTTGAACGCGTTTGCAACCGCCATCTCGACTCCTACATCACCGTCGATATTACTGGCGACGGATGTAGCTGCGCGTGGACTCGACTTGCCGCATGTAGACGTGGTAATACAGTTTGACCCGCCTTCAGATCCGAAGGCTTTCTCCCATCGATGCGGACGCACTGCCAGAGCTGGCCGCAGTGGGAGAGCATGGGTTTTGCTAGTTGGCAGGGAAGCCGATTATGTCGGTGAGTTTTTTACTCCATTGTAGATAGTGTCTGAATTAACGAGTTGTCCTGGAACAGACTTCATGGCAATAAGAAAGATACCGCTGAAGGAACAGCCGTGCCTAACAGAAGAATTGTCGATGACCAGTGCGGATGTTGACCAAGAAGACCCAGCTGTACGCACTTTCCAATCTAGAATACGGGAATTTTTGACCAGTGATCGAGGGGTACACGACCAAGTCAGTTCCGGTGTCCATCTAGCTTTCCTATGCTGATATATATACGTGCACCTAGTCAATTAAAGCTTTTGTCTCATTCGTGAAGGCCTATTCAAAACATGAGGCATCGTATATATTCCGTCTAAAGGACCTTGATTTAGTCGGGGTAGCGAGGAGCTTTGGATTGCTACGACTACCTAAAATGCCAGAAATGAAAGACGCGAACCTCGAGAATTGGGAGGGCGCGATGGTCGATGTATGTTCTTAAAATTTCCGGTTTATCCCACCTCTGACAATGAATATACCCAGTGGGACAATTACAGTTATACGGACAAGGGACAAGAAGCGAAACGCCTCGCAGCCAAAGAAAAGACCAATTCTGCGGAGGCTCAGAAAGAGAGAGAAAAGAGGCGGGCTGAAAAGGTAGAGAAAAAGAAGCAGAATACCGCATGGAGCGATCATGCTTCTAGGAAAGAGGAGCGACTCAAGCGCAGAGAAAAGAGAGTCAAGAAGAAACAGTGGCTGAAAGCACAGGAGGACGTAGTGAATAATTCAACTAAAACCACAGGTGATAAGCGTAACCGTGATAGCAAATCTAGTGGGGATGAAGATGGCTGGGAGGAGCTAGCAAAGGAGGAAAGAATGGCCAAGAAACTGAAAAAAGGCGAGATCACACAAACAGAATTTGACGCAGAGTTTGGAGACCTTGTTTAAATTCGATTACCCTCGTGAATAGATGCTATATTATAATACACTGTACACGGAAACTCTGTTAAATGTGCGATTATTGACTCAGCGCGGTTGCAAGAGACCGCGTATCTGTGGAACGGTTAATAACTTTAAGTGGCTTCGAGGAATGGACATCACCATCTCTACAAAGACGGGCAATAGTTTGGGAATGTACTCGAGCTTGGGAGGCTTCAAGGGTTCCCGCCTCTTCTGTTCCTTTGAACGGGCACTTTTCCGAGTGCGCGGTGGGGATGGAGACTTCGATTGTGTTAAATTGGAAATTGGTGGCGATGTGCACTGTTCCGTAGGCCCATTGCCATTTTCAGAAGCCTGCGTCGCGGAGGTCGGAGACACCAATGCGTTGAGACTCAAAGGCAAAGGTGGGACAGGCGTGGCATCGCGAGAGCGACGGACATTAGAAAGCGAAGCGATGGATCGCAAACTTTTCGTGGACAGACTCTTTCGTATTCCGGAAGGCTGTGGATCGACCTTTGTGCCAGCAACCACGATTGTCTTTGCCCGAGCAATTGAGTGCTGTGTCCGAGGGCTACGAGGGGATTGCTGGCCTTCATGCCGGACCTTCGCGAGGCTTTCTTCGGTTTCGCGTCCGTCGGAGCTTTCGGTATCCTCGCTGCTCGAGTATGTATCGTATTCACTCGACTCGTCTCCGCTGTCACTGTCTTCCGCTGCGTAGTCATCGGCATCAACCTGTCCCAGCTCGCCGAAGCTAATTTCGCCAACGGCATCGTTCACAAGCGCCTCTGTGGCTTTGTCCTCGGCGTCGGCCTCGTTTTGTCCTTGTGCCTTACCAAATCGCCGCCGCAGCTTATCTTCATGCAGCAATTTGAGCTTGTAGTGGTACAGTGCAACTTTGTCAATTTCTTCTAGAATGTCTTGACGCTCCTTTCCGGTGTGTGGAAGAAGGAGATCGAGACTGATGGGCTCACCGAGCCCATCGCGGAAAACGGTGAGAAATAGCTCTATCCAACGCATTAAGTTGTCAAACAAGCCTTCGCCCTTGGCGTGAACTTTGTGCACAAAATAGTAAAACGACTGCTCGTGCCGCTGCACGAGGTCTATAAAGACTTGAACAGTACGATGAGGGTCTTCCTGACTGACTGGAATTGGTGATAGGCGTATAAATAAGCGAAACTTCTTGCGCCAGAAGAGCAACTCACGTTCTTCCACCTGTTCCACGGTCTTGATCATGTCATTAATGAAATTCTGCAAATCGCCGAGCGAATCTGCGATGCTAGCGGCTTTGTACACTTGGGCTAATGGAGCGTAAAATATAGTAATAATATCTTTGAGCAAGTCTGCTGTAGTTCCCTGTGTGAGAGCGCTTGGTATTGGCGAGAAAGAAAAGAGGAAAAGGTGGCAATTCTACCTCAAAGATCAGTCCGATGAGTTGTTCGCGGTCTCTCAAGCGAGAATAAAGGTGCGCGAGAACTTTGAGGTCTTCGATAAGCCAGGCATCATCGTCTTGGGGGCCATCGTCATCATCGGAATCTTGCAAAGAAGCGCGGCACTTTAGATATGCGGTATGAGCTCGATGGGCGCGCGCCAGGCGATTCATCTGGGGCCGTGAGAGTACGGGCTCTTCCGCAGATCGAAGAACGGTTGTTATGACGTGCATATTGTCTGACGCTGAGAAGCTCGATCGATCAGGCTGGGACGAAGAGGGAAGAAAGAAGAAGCAAACCTGCATCGACTTTGAAAAGCTCCTGAACATCTCTTGACGCATATACATACTGGTGTACTTTGGTGCACATCATGGGATCGTCGACTTTGTCTTTGACGGCTTCTATTTGCTCCTGCAGGACTCTGACTTCCTCTGAAAGTGAACCAGTGAACATTCTGTGAACTTGCAATGAACCTATTGATTAGGACATGCATTTTGAAATACGAACCGCTGCAGCAAACTCTTGCCACCAAATGGTTGGGCAAGAAACAGATCTAAAATACCTTGACGCCACGTCAGTTGAATGACTGTTGCCATTCAGGGAATTGCCTACTTCTGATCATGCCAATTGGATTGCTGATTTTGAGAGTGGTCTTGAGCATGAAGTATGGCATAAGACCATGTATGCGCTTGAGGCCAGCAAAGGTCTCTGAGGCATCGTCTGAAGCAATATAGTGATGAAAGATGGTGGACGCAAGTCTAGCACGGTTTCATTAAGAAAATATACGCGTCAGGGGATGACTGACGATATTCTCGCCCACTCTATAACAGATTTATAATTGTCAGGAAGGTCGTTGATATTTGGATGCTCCTTGATGGTACCAAAGACGCGCGACAGGCCATCTTGTCAAGAGGTTTAAAAGCTCATCTTTTCGCGACGTGTAAGCAACATGTACCTTTACCCATGATGTCACCCTTCACACTTTTGATAGCGCCTCGCAAAGCATCCACGCGCGTTGCAATCTCCTTGGCAAACCTTTTCCGTCCATCGTCTCTCATACGGTCTGCTTCCTCCCTCCTTCGAGCATCATCTTGTTCTTCCTCTGTCAATGTCGTCGGTCCGGACAGCAGGAATGAGCGAAGGACAGGTGACGAGGCGATGACCGAATTGAACATGAGGCTGTGCAGATATGCGCGCAGCGTTAGGCGATTCTTCTCTCTTGCAAGTCGAGAGGGCTCAACCGTCAGGGCCGGGGAGCCTGGGCCGTCTGAATGGATATCGTCCGAAAAGGCAGGACTGATTGGAGAGGTCGTGGTGGAAGGAACATTGACAAGAGACTTGTCCTTTGCTGGCGGTTGGCGAATCTGCTCGTCCGAATGTGCTTTGGCCAGCTATATGCGACATGAGTACAAGCAACTGACGGCTGAAAAGCGTGCGCACTTCTTTCGCTAGAGCCCGAAAGTCACCATGTCGTCTCGAGACAAAAGTATCCTTGTAACCTGGTCTCCGCGTCCTCACGATGAATTCCTAGAGAGATGTGTATCATCACGCAATGGTGCTGCGGACGACGTGAGCTAACATACCTCATGCACCCGACTGCGGACTCGGCCCCTATCTACCACGGTCCTCACGCACACAATGTTGACGTCAAAGACGTCTTCCTTCTTCACTCTAACCCGTCTCTTGGATAACTTTTCCAGTTTGTCGAGATCAGACTGGGAAAGGCGGACGACCTGTTCTGGCTCCACTAGCTTTGTAGCGGCGCCAAGAATCATGGCAAGACTGCGCTCGAGCTTTGCAACAATCCTGCTCCGACGTTTGGGATCATCGGGTTTTGGCTCGGCATCCCAATCGAGGGCATCCTCGGAAGCGAATTGGCGGGCGAGAATGGAGGCGACAAAGGGCTGAAGTTTTGCGAAATAAAAGTCCTTTGGAGCAGCATTGAGAAAGGGGAAAGTGAGGAAGAACTGACGAAAGATATAGCGGAGAAACGGGAGGTCTCGCCGGGGAGCATTCTTGGGGGGAGGAGCAAAGGGAGGACCGAGGTAGGAAAGGGTGGAAATGTTGGGAACAGAAGGGTCTGGGATGGTGAGGTGGTCGAGCTCTTCGCGAAACTGCAGCTGGATGAGAGCCTTCTTGAGATAATGGGCTCGGATGGGGGTCAGATCCATGGTTATCTTGCTTATGTAACACACGTCATAGAATTTGGCATCCGCTCGAAAACCACCTACAGCCAGCCAATCAGCAACAATATAATATACACAGCCAGTCCAGACATAAAGACTCTTCCCCGCTCCCACCAGTAACCAGATGCGTACCAGTTATTGTTCAGCTGCTCAATCCAGTGCGTCACCATCAACAGCCGCAGCCGTGCGCTTCTGATCGGGAGCAGCTTAGCTTTTTCATGTTCATCAATCGGTAGCACCAATGCTACCCAGAAAGAAAATGCAGATGGATCGTCTGGTATCGTCCCATACGCGTTGTTTAGTCTCTGTACCACCCAAGGTGCTGTTCCGCGCTGTAGTCGATCGAGAAACGTCCTGCATGTCTGCATCAGCTCTGCGTTGGAAGGCGTTGCTTGCGGATCAAACATTTCGTCTGGACAGTCGTCCACGCTGTTTCGCATCCAGGATAAATCAACGTGCAAACAGAGGCAGAAACCACGTTACCGTTCTATTCTCCCTATTGTGTATCCGTCCAAGGTTCCTTGTTCCATGACCCGGAACCGGTGTGTGCCCCACGTCTCAACAATACTTCGTCCGTCTGGAAGCATCTGAACGTTTCGTATCTCAAGCATGGTGCCATAATCCATTTGCGGGCAGCCTGGTTTAGGAGGCATGACCATACCGAAACGGGGAGTGGCTGATTCGAGACATCGTCGCAGCATGAGACGGTACCTGGGTTCAAACAAGTGGAGGACTGTCGGTGTACCTGGAAAACTGAGATTGCAGACGAATATGGGTGTGTCGAGACGAGCGTTCCGTGCCTCGGCTTCAATAGCTTGCGCGCGTTCTTGATATTGTGTCGGGAATGTTTTGATGACTGTGCCGCAGTATAAGAACAGGACGGCGACGAATATAACATACACCGCGCGCACGTACTGATGGATAAGATGGTGTGATTGGGCTGTATTTCCTGGACGGAAGCAAAATTGGGTAGATCCTTCCGACACACCGGACACATGTTGCTATGGTCCAGTGAGCGATGCAGACAACGCGTACAGAACGTCTGGGGAACCGGTCAGAGACGGAGAGCTGAGAAAGAGGCCAAAGCACACATGTTGACACGGAGTGGTGATAGGCTCATAAAGTAGGACAAAACAAACGACGCAAGTCAGTTCATTAAATAAAGCCTTCTCCAAAGCGGCATCGTCGCCACTGTGGTCGTCTAGGAGGGAGATGAGCTTGTTAAGAACAACGTCTGGCTTGTGTTCAGTGGGGATGGACAGGGCGCGAAAGGAGGATGGCGGGTGAATGACAGGAATCTTTGAGGAGGATGGGATGGGTTTTGATCTGAAAGGAGAGGGAGAGCACGGACATGGCTGAGAGTGGTGAGCGCATATAGAATGGCCGCAGGGGAGCGAGGAGGGGACAGAGAGCAGGGCGGCGCAGATGGGACAGAGGAGAAGAGCGCGAAGAGAGTCAGCGAGCATGTCAGTGCCTCTCTCCGGCAACCCGGCGCTAATAAACCATCCCGTCAGATCGGATCGGCTCATCCTCCATGGCTCGACTCCTCCTCCTTCCTCGCCAGTCCGTCCGGAGCACCGACTCTCTCAGCCTCTCCCTCGTCACTCCTCTCGTCCTTCTCCGTGGTTTCCAGCTCTACGCTGTCGAGAAATGGCTCGTAGATCGTTCCCGTCCTTTCACCTCCCTTACTGTCTACACCGGCCTCCAGGACCATGTCCTCCCCGTCGCTGTCTATACCACCCCAGATCAGCAATCCTGGGACAAGATCATGTCTTTTCTCAAGCGGGACGGTGCTCGTCAGAGACTCACAGAACATGGCTGCATCATGGTCACCTCTCTCGCTCATTTCCGTTCAGATTACACCATCGTACACGTTCCAGATGGCGATTTCCCCGCCCACAGAGATCATTTGTATGCCAACATAAATCTTCTCCGTCTGAATTGCGCAGGACGCAGCGCTCTTACTCTAGAAGAACCTAGGTATATGCGCCTATATGCGCCTCCTGTTCTCACTGACTGTCTAATAGCGACTCTACCAAGGACCGTTTTATCTCTACTTACCTTATCCCAGATGTTTCCCTTCCAAATTCCAGGACTAGAGATCGCGTCCTGTTTGTCGCCACCGTTCTCGAACTCGTCAAGCTCCTCCAGGCTGCTCTTTCTTTGTTTGGCATGTATCCCGGTTCTTTGGATGGCCTCCTTTGTGATACCACCGTGGACGGCATCCGTAGATGGATCGCCGACGTCGGCGAGCCTATCATTGAACTCGAGGTTCGTCGGTCCGTATCGGCCCTTCCCTCTTCTCTGATCCATACCATTTAGCCTACAGAATGCATAGCCGATCCCATGTTTGTCTCCGCACTTCTCACCCTCGTTCTATCTGTTCGAAATAAGCTCTTCGCCCTTGGTTACAACCAACACGTTCCCAAAGATCCCTTCCTCCAACCCCAAACCTTGTCCAACGCTTTAGCCGCTTTTGTTTACAACAATTCCACATTGATCGTTCCCACTGCTTCCTCCTCTACCCGTGCTTCTTCCATACAAGGTCACGCTCATTCCCTCTCTTTACCGAATACACCAAATCTCGCTACTTTGGCTCCTCCGTTGCCGATTGCTCCCCGCGTCATCGTGCTCAACCAGTCTCTCATCGATTCCATCGATGCATCTTACGATAGCAAACACAGACCCACGGAGTCTCGCAAAGTTCGTCGCGCCATCAAAGAAAAATTGGATGATCTTGCCGGCGTCGTGGCAGGAACTGTCCCTGACACAGATCAAGTCCAAGATCAGGTCCGTCGAGGCCCCCAATCAACCTTGGACCTCACCGGCACTGGCGATCGTGGTGGAAGTGGAAGTCTAGTGGGGAGTTCTACTACCCTTGGCGGCCTCGCCAGCGGCTTTGGTCGCAGCAACAGTAGTGCCAACGGCTTGTCTTCCATAGTGGAACCGTTTACCCATCTCACTCGCTTGGTCAAACTGGCCCTTGGCGGTTCCCCAGGCAATGGTTGGGCCAGAGGAAGGGGAAAACAGCGTGAAAGCCTAGATTTTGGTAGTATATACAGCTCAGGGAAAGAAAGGGACAAAGAGGCTGGCGTCGGCGCTAGCATTCGTGCTTTGTGGAGTGGTCACATCAACCAGTTGACCAAGATGCGGGAATGGTATGAATTGGCCGGCTCCACTGACAAGGAAACCAAAATTAGAGGGCGCGACCGGTTAGCGACTAGCCCCACTAGCGAAGGGGAGGAAAATGAACGCCTAAAGCGTGACGGGACAGAAGATGAAAGTGATCAGATTGCTCCTACCGGTTCATCTTTCTGGGGAGGCAAAATGCATCGAACACTCGAGTCCTTCACATCGTGAGTGAGGCGTGCATCGCCTCATGAGGCACCTTGTTGAAGCTTTTTCAGGAGGCATAATCGGCGAAGGACCCCGGGAAGCTTGGATCTTAACGCCTCGCCTACGAAAGGCCCAGCAACGCCACAGAAAGATGACGCTATCCGGCTGAACACAGTTCAACAAAGTCCCTACTTCTCATCGCCGAGTTCTCCGATAGGGTGAATTTCATTCGCGAAAATCGATAATCGCTACTGACACACATCGTAGTATGGATGACGATGACATGGTATTAACAGAAGGTTTGTGCGTTAAATTATAGTTTTCATAAGCTCAAAGGTACCCCCCAGCCTACAATTCTCCTATGAGCAGTCCCGGACCTCCAAAGACAAAGAAGTTTTATTCCTTTTCATCCCCTCATCGCTGGACATCCATTAAGCGGGCTGACATCAGTCAGTCACAAAACGATATCTTCGACGTGGACAATGCCGCCGAGGACACACTTGATTTGCCTTATTCCGTATGTCGAGACGACACCTTCCTTGTGAAGAAAAGGAGCGGCGTGAGTCTGGAACATCGAAGAAGCTTTCATGACTTGGAGTCCCTGCGCGATATGCTCGTGCTGACGCCAGAGCAAATGAGAATTGATGTGGAGCTCTGTGGACAGATGCTCGTCATGGTTCGTAGACAAGAGCATCTTCACAACATTACCGCGTGCCTCAAGGCGTTTGAATCGTCACTTTCCACAGCTAGTTCTCTTCTTCGAGAAGATTACGAGTCACATCTCGAGTTTATCGCGTCTCTGGACCCTACTGGCGTCTTTGCCGACATCAACGGCGAGTATAAAAAGGCGGAAGAGATGTCGCAACAGACAAAGACACTCATGTACGAGTCAAAGCAATTTAACACGGCCGATCTATGGCATGCCGTGAACCACTCTCGGCAAAAGGTATTCGAACTTCGCCACAAAGTATTTGGCGCTGGTAGTCGGCGATTGCCGCCCGGCGTTGAAGACGCACATGGCTCCTATAATCGTTTGCAATGGACACTCGATGGAAAACGCCGACTGGTCGATATATATGGCAGGACAGAGAAGGAGGTCGAAGAAGAAGCTCGAGCCGATCCTCAAGGACTCTTCTCGCTTCCGGTTCCCGAAGAAGAGAAGGATGTTGTCGAGCATCCAAGTATGAAGCCTATGTGGCTGTTGCAACTATTTACTCGGTGGGGTGCGCATTGGGGTGCTCAGACAGTTACCAGACAAGAATCCCCAGCACCGGACATTCCTAGCGTCGGCACGTCCACAGCTCTCGAGTCAATAACAGATACTGTCCGAACTATAATCAAGCCTTCAGACTGACGCACTTATAAATTGCAACATAAATAAATGTATTATATTCGCCTAATGTTACCGTACAGCCTGGTCTATTTGCGAACCATCTTTGCTTGTGATTTCCTAAGAGTCTTCTTGCGTTCTTTTTCAAGGATCTACCAGCACATTCAAACACAATGACAGAAGGATGTCGGATATTTCTGACCTTTTGTTGTTCAGCAGCACTGAGTTTTGCGATTCGCTCCTCTTCCACCTTTCGTTTCGCTGCCTTTTTGTCCTCTACCGCCTGAGAAAGCTGATGATGATTTTAAATAAAATCAAAAGGCGAAAGGATAATTAAACATACATGTTCCTGTTTCTCCTTTTGGGCTTCGGCTTTGAGTTCCTTGTCCAAATCTTCACGCGTTTTCTTCAACTTGGATTTGATTTCGGGATGGATGTGCAATTTATTCAAAGCGTCGACCAAACCGAACATGGCGGAGACGATGGCAGCAGTATCACCCGAGGAGTCTGGTACCCCCAGGCTTAGGATAACGTGCCATTCACGTTCCTCGGCAGGGATAGGACCCAACGGTCGCTGGCGAGGTTGATCCGTCACAGACAGAGATCGGAAATAGGGCGAGATCTTGGTGTCCTTGAGAAAGTTCAGAAGCGAAAAGTTGCCGAGGGGTTTCAGCATATGGTCAGTGACGTCTGCGTATTCTGATCTTGAAATGTCAATCAAAGCTAAGAGCTGGGCTAGCAGCCAATGCTTACCTGACATGACTGACAAGGAAGGTGGCAGAGCGGGGTTCTCTGTGGTCTTTGTAAAGGTCTAGACAAGCAAGACGTGTCGATCTTAGGGATGGAATTTAAAACGTCAGGATGGCACGCACCAGATCCCACCTATCCTCTTTTACATTTCGAAGCTCATCCTTGGCAACCACTGCCCAGACAAGATTGTGTGCGAGTGCACCAGGCGCAAGTTTAAAGTCAAGTTGGATCTCGTCTTTCGGGTTGTAGTGCAGATCAACAAACGTCCTGCCGGTTTGGAAAGCCCATTGCAACAGGTCATGACGTGGCCGGAGTCGGAAGATGGTGTGCAACGATTCGACGTTCCGTCGTCCAGTGGAAAAGTTGAAAAAGTCGGAATGACCGTCTTCTACGAGTCCCCCTTTACTCGGAGTCGAAAACTGTTGCTCGTATATGGGAAGATGGGCTTCAAGCCTGTCGATGTCAGGGTAAAGACCACATCAATGAGTAGAGTAGACACATACCATTTGTTAGCCTTCTTTTTGTTAACACTTGCACCAAAGTAAAACCAGACGGTATAGAACAGGACGACTCCCAAGAGACATGCCTCCGCCTTGAACACTAAGTAACCAGAGTGAGTACCGGGTGAAAACAGAAGAGGCGCCGACATACACCCAGGGCGTAAGACAAATATCTTCCACTTGAATTCTAGGCCATCGTAATGCTCAGGTTGAACGAATGGGGGAGGCGACAACCCTGCCAATAGCTTGTTCAATGCAACGGTGGCCATTGCAAGGAATGAAAACCCCGGTTTTGGATTTTCTCTCCGGACCGGCAAATGCCGATTCATAAGGAGCGCATCGACGGGCAAGTATAATACAAAAACTGCGAGCTTGGATGTAGCTTGTCAATGTCCTCCCAAGCCCAGCAACCATCCAACCCCGAGGCGATTGACCCAGCAAGTTTAGAGTTTTCTCACAATTTGTTTCGTGCTGAACAGTTTCAAGGTCCCTCCCACAGACTATGGGGCATTTGTTGTCGACGTTCTTGCTCGGACTACGTCTAACGGGGCGCAATCTATAGACCAAAAGGTCCTTCGCCAGTGTGTTGGACTGGCATCGTCGTTCCTCGTCACCGACACGACCATCAACCCACAAACGGGGATAGACACTTGGGACATTGGTCTTAGCCGCCTAATCGACATCATTGTAGCGCTCCATGCCAGAAATGAGCTCGAACTTGAAACGTTCAACACCGTATCAAAGGCGTGTTCGGAATGTTGGATGGTGGCAGGCTCCTGGAGAGGTCTAGCCGATTGCAAGAACAGAATAAAGGACATTGCTACCAAACTCAGAAAGATCATGGACCCGAATGGCAGGACATATCGAGGTCAGACTGTGTATAAATGTTGGCAAGGGTCTATTGCTTATTTACTATACCAGGAGAAGCTGTTTACGCCCCTTGAGAGCCAGCCAACGAATACATTGCGAAAAATCTATATCCAAGCCCTTAATCATTACACGATTGTTTTACATATTGTACACAATTATAGCGCTGCGACGTTAGTGACGGGCCAGAAGCTGAGCGTGCAATGTTAGGTATGGTTTCTCCGAATTTGACCCCTGGACTTACTATGCATCGTTGTTCCGTTTGTACCCATACTTGGCGATAAAAGCATCGAGTTCCTTGGGACCCCGTGATCCGTACGCGTATGGAACAGGTTTGGGCGATGGACCCTGTTTTCCCTCGATCCAGTGCAGAAGTGGAGTGAAGATCTGCCAACTGTCAACCATCACATCATCCACAAAGAACCGAAGCTCACCTTCCACGCGACGTCCAGCTCATCGTGGCGGACAAAATTGGAATGATCTCCCCTGAGCGCATCAAGGATAAGTGCCTCGTACGCCTCGGGGATGTACGCATCCGAAAAGCGCTTTTTGTAGGTGAAATCCATTTCGGCAGGGATCGCACGAGTGTACAATCCCGGAATTTTCGTATTGCACTTCAAGTACACGGCCTCGTTGGGCTGGATACGTATGACGAATTCGTTTCGGGCAATATCCTTGAAGATTCCTTGGGTCACATCCTTGAACTGAATACGGACTTCGACTTTGGCTTCGTTCAAAGCTGAAAGACGGGTCTGGGTACATAGACCAAGTTCAAGGAATGAAATACTTACCCTTTCCAGCTTTCATGATGAATGGTACACCCTCCCACCTAGGATTATGGATCCAAAGTGTGCAAGCAGCAAACGTGGGGCATGTGGAATTCGGCGGCACCGTGTCATCATCCAAGTAACCTGGCTTACCATTCGCGGACACGTACTGACCAAGAAGGACGTCGCTGCGTTCGATTGGTGGGATGGAGCGCAGAACTTTGACCTACAATGGCGTCAACAGGCCGTCTTTTCGGTGATAGGACGACATACCTTCTCGTCTCGGATGTCTTCTGCGGCGAAAGAGACGGGTCGTTCCATGGTAAGGATGCTCAAAACCTGCAACAAATCTGTGCAACAGTCAATATTGCGCCCAGTTGACTAGACATGGTCACTAACGGTTCTGCATCACATCGCGAACGATACCAAATTCGTCAAAGTAGCCTCCACGTCCCTCTGTGCCGAAAGGTTCTTTGAAGGTGATCTGCACGCTGCTGACTGAATTCTTGTCCCATGCAGCGCCCAAAGCAATGTTTGCGAAACGAAGAACTAGTATGTTCTTAACCATCTCTTTTCCAAGATAATGGTCAATCCGGAATGTTTCCTCCTCTGACCAGTACTGCTTTAGAGCACCCAAGAGTTCGCGAGACGAATCGAGATCCTTGCCAAAAGGTTTCTCGACGATAATCCTATTGACTCCACCCTTGGAGTAGCAATGCTCTTTCAAGTTCTTAGCGACAGGAATGAATACGCTGGGCGGCAGCGCGAGGTAGAAAAGACGATGGCTCTCTTTTGTTTGATAACCAGATTCGATCTCTGCGAGATGCTTGTTGAGTTTATCAAACGATTCCCCCTCATCGTAAGAACCAGAAGCATAGGACAAGATAGCCTTGAACTTTTCGAGCTTGTCGGCTATTTCAGGAGCATCAGCATTCTTGATATACGATGTAGCCCTCTTGAGGAATTCATCATGATCCATCTTGGTCCTGGCATATCCCACAATCTGGACCCTTCGTGGGAGAAAATCCTGGCGAAAGAGGGCAAAGAGGGCAGGGAACGTCTTGAAGGAGATCAGCAACTGGAATCTAAGGGTGTGTGTGCACAACTTGCCTTCTTCTTTGCGAGATCGCCAGATGCACCGAGGACTGAGAGATACTGAGGATCAAAGTCAGGGTTTGCAACGATGACGTACCGATGATGATAGTGTTATCTGTGAGGACTTCGTGTGAGGTCTCCATGGATGGGATAGTACCTGAAAGAGAGCGTTCTCTAGGCATTGTGGATGTTGGTGGTTGAGACGAGAGATAAAGAGAAGGTGGTGTGAAAGATACTTATGGGGAGAAGGGTAGCGATTTGCTCAGTGCCGCGGCTTTGTCATGACAGACAGATATTCGGTTACTTGTGTTATTAGGTCATCATCTCTCTCTCAGCATGCACGACGCTTCTTTTCTCTCGGACGCGGAAGATGTCCTTCAGAAGCTTCGAGAGCTTGTATCAGCAGATTATTCACAGCAAGATACCACCTCGATGCACGTGCGAGCCAGTGTCCTCGTCGGCCGCCTCAAGTCACTCAACCGTGTTGCCAACTCCGCCACCCGTGTCTATAAAGACGAGACGGCGGCCGCAAGGCAGGAGATGGACCAGTCGCATCTTGAGCTCCAGAACCTACTGTACGAGAAACGTCATCTAGAACGAGAAATTGAGAAGTGCAGGCAGTTTGCGTGAGTTGACACAAAAAAATTCATCGGTAACCAGTGTGCATCTAAATCGGTTGGAGCTCTATATACCAAGACGTGCCGTTGTATGCCCTGGACGAATTTGAAGCGCTTGCCCCAGTGGAAGCGCGCACACAGGATGTTCTGGCGGACGAACACCAGCTCATGCTCAACCGGCTCAGCTTTGAACTTGCCGAGCGTCAGCGGTAAGTTTTCTCACATTGTCATATCAATGACATGTGCTTATTTCCGAGGATATCTGTTGTGAAGAATGGACCAAAAAAAGAAGCAGCTGATGCAAGAAAAGGAAGATCTACTCAAGGAAAGCAAGTCCAAGGTAACAACCATGGACAGCGTGAAATCACAGATCGACACGTTGATGAAGGTGGGAGATAGCTATTCTAGCAAAATAACTGTGATGCCATGGCGCTATTTTCTAGACGGCGTCCGACATACAAAAGAAAGTCGACGAACTTGTCCTGCCTAGCATGGCGACTTTGGAAATTACAAACCAATGACATTCGTTAAATTCTTGTACACCGTAAGTTCTTGCGTAATAACTACATGGCACCTGATATCCTACAATCGTAATGAAATAGTTCTGAAAAGAGCAGTGAAGAACAAAGTAATGCAATGGTCTAGCGCATCTAGGCGAGGCAACTCCCCGAGGCTTCATCAATCGTCCTCGTCGCTAGAAATACTCTCCATATCATCATCCATGTCGCTTTCCTCCTTCTTTCCGTCTGTTGCCGCGTCGGCAGCTTCCTTGGTGGCATATCTCTGCACATATTCTGCCAATCAATTAGCACATCATACTCTCGCGTGTCACGAATTCGACGTACCTTTAACCTTTGCTTCATATTCCTTCGGGTGCCGCATAAGAAGTGCCGCCGCTTCGCCGTTCAGTGGATCGTTAGGGTTGGGGTACCGCAGCAGTTGTGGTAGAAACACTTCGAAGATGTTGATCATGTCTAGCGTTGACCGTAATCAGTATATAAATAAGAGAACGAGATCCACGACGTGCCAAACATTGGCGACCAAGTCTGATTTATGACGTCTAGACAAACCGAGCCACTCCTGGAGCATTATTGTCAGTCACACGATTCAGGCCAGAAGCCGGGCGTACAGTTCGTCGATGTTTGGATGGAATATCTTGTTCATGAAACCGATGCTTGGAGACTTGTAAGGGTATTGGTCAGGAAGTTCTACATGTATCTTCCATACCCCGCCTGCGAATGGTGCTGAAGTAGGAGCGTTGTGATGAGCGGTTATGGCAACAGAAACACAAGCACATACTTTCTGGTGGGCCGTGAAAGCGGACATAGAATTCCTGCATGTTATCGTTGACAAGGCTCACTTCATAATCAGACATGAGCCTGAAAAGGACAAGAGGTGAGTTGCCAGCAGATATGTATGTTATGTATTACATTTTCATAACATCCGTCTCGATTCGCCGTTTGCTACCGTGATGAACCGAGCGTCATCAGCCAGAATCGTCTTCGAATCGACAGAATACTTATCATTATGCACAACAACCTGGAGATGCAGTGACAGAGAGATCTCTAAAGTGGTCAAGAGAGGTAAATACGGGATGTGCCGGCCGTGGGTGATCGGAAATACAAGAGTCAATAATAGTACTCCTCTATCATGCAATACAAATCGTCTTTCCCGCAATAACTTGCTGCTCCTCTACCCGTCGCTCCCTTACTCCTTTGCACTGTTTGCGACGCAGTGGACATACCGATCTCCGTCCCAATACTCGTGTTTTGTGAGATCGCTCGCCACGCCAGCATCACCGCTATTTATTCGTTTCATGAGGCTACTCAGCTGTCATTTGGAGAAACCACTCACCCAACCAGAATAGTGCAAAGCTACCGATCAACACTATTTCTTCCTGAGTTTGCGTCATGAGAGGGCCTTCACGACCTTCTCGCCTATGATTCAATGTTACCCTGAGCAATGTGTCAAAAATGTCGTCTAATCATGAAAGCTGCGGACGGCTCTTACAGGACCATAAATGCAGCTAGTGCCAGGAGGGCGACAGTAGTCTGAGTCACATGGAAAGCACCTATACATAAACATTAATCAGAGCATCCTTTTCGAGGTGATGTGCGTACTTGGGCTTGACAAGTAGTTGCTTGCAGTGTAGGCGATCACCAGTCCAATTGCGGCTGTCAAATGAATTGAGAGAATCCGATTTCAAAGCAAATGCTGACATTATTACCTGCTGCAGTCGAGCGAATAGGATTGTCACGAAAGAGCGGCATAATATGACAGCAGAAGGTTATAGATGACAGTCGGTTTTATTCGGGAGGGGTTTTAAAGGTTGTACACAGGCAAGAAAACACGAGGCAGACACGTTCTTGATACACGCCGGCGACGTACGTACAATAACAAAAAAAAGGAAAATCGTAAATTCGACAATAAATCATGCAGTCATTTCTATTCTTAACGCGTAGTAGCGGCATTCTTTTCAGAATTGCGTTATGGTCGGAGGCAGCCCGTTCACACCTGGCTGGACAATGACTGAGTGCGCCCCCGGATGGCCATAGGGCGCCATTGTCGGATACATATAGGGCATTGGCACTTGACCAACTGGATATTGTTGACCTGGTGCGCCAGTGTTATAGTAACCGGGCGCTTCTCCAAACCACGGTAATTCTAGTCCATGATTTAATGGACGGTGCACGAATAACAAAATAAAAGATCAAACCTCGGATCGGTTCTCCCCAGATATTGTAGCGCCCAAACGTCTGGGCCTGAGTAGCGAGTTGGAAGAGGATGATGAGGGCGAAAACAACGAGGACAAAGGTCATCCAAGAAAAGGCCTGTATCACTTTCATCTCGTAACAGTACTGTTGGAGCGACACTGACAAGATGGTAAGGAGGCTTCTTCGTGATTAGGGAGAAACTCACTGCTTCCAGATTTAGTGGGATCAGTTTGTCCTGCTAGGGCATCACACTGTACGTAGCCAATGACATCCCTAACATGCAGTTAGCACGGGAAAAGAACTATTATCAAGTTCCACCCACGTCGACCAAGCTCCCATGGCTGTGTAAGGAACGATTAGAACCAAGTACCATGATCCAATCACAAACTTACTGAGCCACAAGGCTGCGAGAAGAGCCAATAGCATTCCCTCAGTTCGAGGTACCGCCCATTGTATACTACGGAAAAGAGCGATGAATCCAGGATCATGTGGGCAGGTAATGGGTTCGTTACGATAGCAGGAAGAGGAATATATTCAACGAGGGGACCAGAGTTGCGAAGATTGGAAAGTTGCCTAGTCACATAGCGATCAACGTCCGACGTGCATGTGTGCATTGAGGACATACGATTCGAGCT
Source organism: Amanita muscaria Koide BX008 (assembly GCA_000827485.1). Classification (NCBI taxonomy): domain Eukaryota; kingdom Fungi; phylum Basidiomycota; class Agaricomycetes; order Agaricales; family Amanitaceae; genus Amanita; species Amanita muscaria. The sequence goes on from KN818224.1 coordinate 94,506, forward strand.
CGGAAAGAGAGTCAAAAAGTGTGCGGCAAGACCAAGAACAGTGCCTATAATGTATATCAGAACCCGGTCGCAATACGCGATGCTTAACCTTACCAGAAAGCAAAAAGACAGAGACTGGACCATGCGGAATCAGTTCTTGAACATGATCGAATCGATCGGTGCTACTTACGGTAAAAAGCGAGCCTGTACGAGGCAAAGCGCACAGTCATTCTACCGCAGGGAGATACGGGCGCACTGGAGGTAAAGGTGGGGAGAAGCAAGTTGCAACCAACGCCTCGTTTTTTTGGACGATGTGACGTCGATCCCCGGGCCTTTGCTCCATTTGTAGCACAATAATTTAACCAATGGCGTTTCTTGCCCAAATATAAATACGAAGTACAAAGAGAGTGTACAAACTCTCCATCTAGTACAGACGGACGTGGGGCGTCATACATACATATCGTACAGTCATTCATGATCATTCTTTCGGTCATCTAGACCTGCCCGGCCGGCCGGGATTTAGCAGCGTTCCATTGTTAATATCTTCTGTTGTGTATTGTCGTGTCTGAGCCGTGACTCTTGGTAGGGGTTTCTCTCTAGATCGGTGATCTCGTCGTGGACGTGAACTGGCATCATACGTCTTCTCCACCTTCGGAGGTGGAGGTCGACTGGGAGGTGGTTTACGTTCTGATACGATGGGTAAAATACTTGACGAGTTGGATTTACTTCTTTGAGGTTTGCTGTTCTTGTAATTGTTGAACCAAGCACAGGACGTTACGGGGCCATGCCACATGTGGCTGTCGCCGTTCCGATGTCTTCGGATGGCTAGTCCTAGCAGGAGAAGCACCGAAAGCAAGACTATAAAAAGCCCATTAGCCACGTTCCTGACAGTCCCTTAGCGCAACATACTTATAGCAGCGTTCATTAATGAAAAGGTCATGAGAACGCGGTACATGGCTTGGTACTGATCTGTGTGGACTGCATGATATTTGCATGAGTACATGAGTTCAGCGGCACAAGTAAGGACGCACAAGTGGCAAGGGTGTCATCTAGCGGCGTTGTGGATGTAGCGGAGGCGAAGCATTCGACTTCAGCGGATTGCGACTCTGAGGTAGCTAAGAATGCGCCCAGAACTACACAAAGGTCGGTAAAAGGAAATAAGAAACTGGCGTCCCAACTCACCAAGCCAAAAGACACCTGCAAGTCCCATACACGCCAACTCGATCCGAGTCGATATGGGATTGCGTTCCCGGAAGAAGAAACCGAATGCTAGACTTTACAAACGTTATTACTCGCCGTGTGTCTGCCTCGAGTCAAGGGACTCACAGTATAATGAAAACGAACATGCTTGCTGAGCACACAAAGATCGCAAAGGGCACAAAACGAGCTTTTTTTCGTTATCTTGAGAAAAGCAGTCTAAAATTATCATGTGAGGACCTACTTAGGTCTGAAGGCGCTAGGACAGCTTGAAAATTGGCTGCCATGGCTAGACATATTGTCGTGAACAAGAGGACTGTACCTGCGGAATGGTGAGCTCACGCAGATCGTATCAAAATATTATTGTACTCACCGTAAATACAGGCCCTGATTATGTTAAAGAGGGAAGCCATGGCGGTTCGGGGGAACAATAGGAATGCGATTGAGGAGATGCTCCGAGTGATAAAGGGACAAAGATCAAAGACACGCGATGGCCATGAAGCACCAAAAATGACTCGTTCACGGGAGACGCGAGAAAACAAGGGCGGTCAGAAGCAACGAGGCCCTCGAAAGCATCCGGAAATTTTCCAAAGCCTGTCACGATAAAGCTCCCATGCATTGTCCGCTTCGCCGAAATTAGGCACAATGGAGTTATTTTCGCTTCTGATCACAGCCACAACACGTTCTACATATAAACTTGGCTTCAAAATGCATCCCTTACACAGCTTGGTGAGTGGCAGCTTACTTACATTGAGGAAACTACAGTCAAGCTACTTCACTACGCAAGGTGGCCCCTATATCGGCATAATATTGCAAGCATTCTGGATTAGAAAGCGTGGCAAAGTTGACGTTGGACAATGGTGCTCCATTTATAATCTGGAAACGAGTTTGGAATTAAGTACACGTGTCCATCGATGCGGATGTGCGAGGCCGCACGAACCTTTTTTACCAGCACTTCCACACGTTTCCCGTTGAGGGTATATGGGATATCAGGGACCTGAATTATCTTGGAATTTTTGGTGAGACTATGCAAGGCACCAGATTGCACACAATCACCTTCGCAGGAACATGCCGCGGACTACGCCGAGAGCGAATTTCGGCATTGATCTTTTGCACAAATTCGTTCGATAGCTGTTGCCCGTTGGTGAGCTTGATGAACAGGATGACTCTCTCATCCACACCCCTGTCAATCTTTTGCGCCACAGCGAGGGAATCCACTACAGTAAAAGGACTGGTTGGGGATGAGAAGCATAATTCAATCACATCATACAACTCCGCGGATCCGAAACGAACCCCGCCCGGATTCCTTTGAGCGATCAGGGCATGCACCTACTCAAGTAACTTGCAAGGGTACACTCACAAGACACCATCTGACCGTCCTAGCATGATCACGCCTCCTCCATTCCCGGCCTTAGAGCGAGTAATGACGATATGATCGCCGTGATCTACGATATTCAGTATCATTCCGTGCAAAAGGAAAATGATCTAACATACACCATACACCGTTATGTTCGGCAAAATACGATTGCTCAAAGCGGGATCTTGCAGTTTTTTCATCTCCCTCTTGACCGTAGCCTGGTAAGGGCCAAAAACCGAGTGGGATGCATGGGAATGGCCGAGCGCAGACAAGTTCGCCTGGTTCACCTGGTGGATTTGCGGTTCCGGAAGGAGAGAAGCTTTTCATCGCCATTCCAAGCATTCGACATTGAATCTCGCCACGGTATACCGGAAGTGCTGAGCACATGCCAGCGAAAAGGGAACATATGTCTGTGCCGCCTGGAGAGCAGATGTTTATTCTAGTCATCATTCTTTCCGTCAGATCTTACCGGTTATGGACCCTAACAGAACCCGAGGATGAACATGTTCGTAGATAAAGTCGAAGAGATTTGGCGCCAAGGGTGAGCCTGTAGAGTATATGTGTCGCAACGATTGTAAATTGTGATGTTCGCGTGGTTTGTAGGATCGCTTATCACCAAGGTCAGATGCTGCGGATGGCGCTATAAGCAAGAAAGTCACCGAAAGCTGATCAATGTACTTGGCACTGGTCCCGAAAATGGTGATTCCCAGCTTATCTACCAGTTCCCACAAGAAGCTTGGTCTTCGGAGGGGACTACCGTCATACAGGACAAGTGTACAGCCAACGCCAAGTCCGCTAATAAGGAAGTTCCACATCATCCATCCTCTGAAATGCCAAGATGTGAGATTGCTGTATGCCAAGAACCGAATAGCAGCCGAGATAAAAAGACTTACGTGGTAGTATAGTAAAAAAAAACATCCTGGGGTTGCAAATCGGCACAGATGATAAACTCTTTTTTGGCCTGTAAGAGCATACCACCTGCTCGGTGAACGATCGGCCTGATGCCAAGAGCGTTTGATTATGGAACTTGTGTAGGAAAGATAAATTCGCACTTTGGAGGACCCGTAGTACCACTGCTGAAAAGTATCCATAGAGGAGCATCAAAAGAAAGACGGCACCAGTCGATCTCGCCCGATGCGGTTTGGCCGAGCTTGGCAGTCTGACCTTCGGAAATGAAAGCTTCCCAACTGGTCCACTCGGGGCTCCATTCGTGCTGTGGTGCAGGCTGTGGGATGGCGTGGATAATGATCACTTTTGAAGGATGTTGGCCCTTGCTTCTCAATCTTTCTAGCAGCACAGAAACCTTCGATATGTGATTATGGACTTTGGCATTGTATCTGGTTTAAAGTGAGAATGATCAAACCAACCCGACGGGGTAGGCATACACGACTGCATCGGCAGCAAACACAAACACGGGCTGCACCTGCTCCAACCTTTATTTGGATTGTGTATTAGGCGGACCGGCAGATGCGGATGGTGACACGAACCGTTCCAGCACTCCTTCGGGTCCAAAATCGGCGGCAGCACTAACCCAAATACCACCGATGGCTGTTGTTGCCAAGCATGCTGCTACGTTTTCCTGCGATTAGGATCAATCATCAATCATGACAAAGGAAGAAGGGTTAGATCGGTGGTATGGAAGTGTGAATATAGATTTTGTGACGTTATGGAGACAGACTTACAATGCAGTTGGAAGAATAGGAGGCGACGCGATCACCGGGCTTCAACCCGTTCAGCAGCAAAGCTGAGACCAAGTCCGCAACCAGGGTATACAACTGCGCGTACGTGCATTGTCGTAACTCAGGGTTAGGGTATTCGTTAGTAGGTTCCGCTGAAACAAGAGAAATTTGCACTGGTGACACATGACAGATCTGGGTAACGGACTGGCGTGAACAAGTGCTATCTTATCGGGCGAGCGACATTGTAACATGTTCTCCGCCCAATTAAGTTTAGCATCGGAAAACCTGTAATCACATGGATCAGACAGCAATAATGCGGGGTTACACGAAATCCGAACCACTGGGGATTTGCTGAAGGGGTTGCGGCATTGTCAACAACGTGCTCCCCTTTGTGGCCGATGACGTTCGTGAAATCCCAGACTAAGCCCCAGAAGTAGTCTATGTGTTTGGTAGACCATTGGTATAAATCATAATAGGAAGATAAACGAAGATCATGCATCGAGTTGACGAGATGCAGGAAGCGAAACATTGCTGTTCCTTGTAGGGTAACAGGTGAGTACAGAGGAGGTTCATCGTCGCGTTCATCAATGTTGACGTTGGACATGCTGCAGTGATGCCAAGCGGGGAATGGCCACGGTGGCTGTAAGCAGTGTGATTGCTGTAAAGCCTGTAAGTAGCACGATAACAAACGTGTTGACCAGAAAAGGAGATCAAATGTCGCACGTTCGAGGATTTGATGCTATTTGATGATGCGTTTATCCTTTCCCACGTTCTAGTTCGCGATCGAAGGCGCGCTTATCTTTGTTCGCTGAACGGTTGATATTTATACGTGACTCAGCCACCTAGCCTCAGTCATACTTATACCCCTCTCCCCCATCTTCCCCACATCATTGTCATCACACATGGATCGTTTCTTTTCTCCCCATATGCCAGAAACTCTTGCTCACGCTCATATAACGTGAGTGGATGTTGTGGTGACTCATTCGCAATATTTTGACCCACTTCAAGCGAGAATAAGCCAAGCTGGCAACTTGACCATACCTCTGTCGACGAAACTCTAATTGCCGGGTGTGCTTCGTATTGTGCCTTTGATCGCTATCTCGGCGGCGCAGACTTGTTCCTGCCTCCCCGCACAAGAAAGGAGCTTGAAAGCATTCTGTAGGTGATAAAAAAGGATATGCCCAACTGTATGCGCTAACGAAACCCCAAGGAGGAGATATTCTTGCGATGCTATTCATAATACGATTGCCACAACTCGGGCACCTCTCAAGCCTGGCGGGTATAGCAAGGTGAGGACTACTTCCGGCCAATAAGAGTGTTATCCTGACGCATATATGAAGATTTGCCACCTAGCGGAGAAGTCTATCAAGAATGTCTTGGACACGGGAGATAACGCGAAAGTTCTGATTTCGCTACACAGCTCTGCGCGCCACGAAGCGAAATATCATCGGAAGCAGCTGATGAGCGTTGCCACATAAGCCACATAACTTCTAACCGTATGTAGTGTGACATGATAAATTAATGGCCAGTGACCGTGGGAGAAACGTGATGGGGTGTGACAGGACAGCGTTGACGGTTGTCTTGACGATTTGACCTCGCCTTTGATCTCGTTGGCAACTCATCTGAATCTCTCTCATCGTCCGCTCATTATCCTCGGCGAGCACGCCTTTAGTCTACTTCGTTCTCATCTCTGACTGCTCCCTTCTCCCTTTTCCTTTTTCTCTTTTTACTCTTCCCCAAATCCCCACACTCTCCTTCGTTCATCAAGACTGGCTGGCCACGTCTCGATCCCTTTCTAACCCCTCTCACAATCCTTTGCTGATCCAACCCTCCTCCTGTGCGCAATTTCCAGAATGACTGCTGTTAACATGCAAATGATGCCAACAAATGTCCCCTTTGACTACTCTTCCGTTCACTCTAGATCCAGTTCTGTCTCCTCTACCTCAGCCCACTCTGTTATTTCCCGGCCACAATCATCCCAAGGAGGTATTTCCCGTATGCAAGGCGGCATCCCCCCTCCCACGGTAGAGGATTTGTACAGAAATTCGCATTATCTTCCCCATCAAAGTGATCACGTACGCACTGCCTCTTTTCTCCAAACGTGTGATTTACCTTTTCCTCTCTTTTCTCCCGCCACATTTAGTCTCCTCCCAATCACAACATCACCAATCCCGCCCTGAAGGGTGCTTTGCGCCCCACTCTCAGTCGTGCACGCGCTGCTGCTGCATCCCCCTACCCCCGCGATACTGATAGCGTCCACTCTTCATCTAGCGAGACGGACGATATGGCCATGTATCTAACTAATCCAAACCCCGACTATATGTATGCTGGAAATCATACAATGTCTCCCGGTCAAGACACCCTCCATGCTGCTGGGGCTTTCGGCAGGATGTCTATCAATCCAGATCATGCGCTGGAAAAATTAGCGGCTAATGTCAGAGCCGCTACAACTACTAGTGCATCTGATCGTGCGAAACAAGTCTTTGTGCAAGCATGGTGAGTATCCTTATATGTAATTATTAGCATTCTTACCGTACTTTTAGGTTGACCGCAAACTATGCACCTTATCCCGACGGAAATGTTCCCAGACAAGGCCTGTACTTTTCTTATCGCAGAGTTTGTGATCAATACGGTATCCCTCATATTAATACTGCCACCCTCGGTAAAGCTATAAGGCTTTGTTTCCCAACCATCAAAACTCGGCGACTAGGTGTTCGGGGTAATAGCAAATATCATTGTAATGTTTTCATCCATTTTGCTCTCATGCTACACTGCTCATTTTCCCTCCGCTGTCTAGATTGCGGTATCAGACCTGCGACAACAGCGGAGGCCGAATGGCTACAAGAGTACATCCAAAAATCCAACAACAACTCAGCCCAGAATTCTGTCAATGTTGTCCGCATGACACAGGAGCAGGCAGAGCGGTCAACGCGTAGTGAAGAGCGTTCGGACGAGGACGAGGATGAAGACTCTGAAGGCGGAAACTCAAATGTCACCTCGAAACGCAATTCCATTGCTCTTTCAAACGATGTTACATCCGTGTTCCCACAGGATCCCAACGACAAAACCCCTACGGCGGCTACATTACTATCACAAGCGCAAGCGAATCAACGTCTGCCATCATTTCCCACTCAGGCGTCCATCAGAAGACATGTCAACCAGGAATCGGGCTTAATCGTTCCATCACACTCACACTCACACTCACCGATAGGTTCAACATCCGCAGGATATGGAACTCCACACGCCACCGTTTCAGTCCGGCAACTACCCTCTTTCCCTTCTATTGATGAGGCTGTCGGTCCGAATTCTACCTCTACACAAAGTATTGCTGCTCGAGAAGCTTGGAATTGGTTCCAGGATCACCTAGACACACTCATGGACAGTATTCGGGCATTCCGCTTTGACCAGTTTGAGATGCACTTGCGTTCTTTCTGGTCGAACCTAGGTGGTCAGCATAGAGAGGTAGTCCATGCACCTGCTATTGCTGGTCTCATGGCCAAAGCAGATGTTGTTGTTTATGATGCAAGTAGTTGGCTCAAGGAAAGGGGTGACTTTTGGCTGACATGCGTTAACAGGAAATACTCGAATTTCTGCGATCTCAAATGCTATCTCCAATTTCTCCCAACTCGTTAGCTAGTCTACGTCAGCTGGCCCTCAAAATGGAAAAGATTCTTCTCGTTGCTTTGGAAAACTATGGTAGTACCTTTGTCGAGCCAAAGGTAGAGCTCGGTGCTCGATTTGGTCACCTTGTTTGTAAGCGTCTCCCATTTCTCGAATCAATTCACATCTTATGTTTGCATACAGTGCGATTCCTGGATATTTACCAAGTTACACAAGCGTTGAACACGGTGCTCACCAATCAGAAGCAACTAGGCGAAATGCGTAAATCTTGGCAAAAGGTCGATTTTGAGTCCGTCCGCAACCAGTCGGCGCTCGTTTGTAACTGTCGCCACGAGGATCTTGTTCAGCTACTAGAAGTCGAGTTTGTAGCTTTACTCGACACGGTTGGAAAAAGCAACGAGCCTGTTAGAGAGGTGATGGCTTGGGCTGACAGATGCTACGAACGGTTGATTGGCAATACCCGATTTAATCAGGGAGTTCAAGAGGACAGAGCGACAATGAGTCCACGAAGCGTTCTTATTCGATGGGGGTATGTAACCAGTCAAATTATGAGGGATCTTGTAAGTGTCGGAGATACCTTGCGCCAACCATCATTTTAATATAATCTTCATAGACCCTCCGCAGCGATCCCGTCTTTGGAGCCTTCCAGATCTTAAAATTATTCTTGGAGTAAGTTTTGATCTTTCGATTGCAGACTCTATCTAAACAACTTCTACAGCGACTGGATTGCAGTGAACGTTCTTAGAAATGTGGCACTATCAACCAATTCCGTTGCCGCTTCAGTGGAGCCGGTCATGCAGCAACAATTCTTCTCTATGTCGCCGATGGCCGGACAGGAAAGTTTCAATACCATAGACGTGCGCCCCTCAACTATGATGGCACATACACCAACTACTTCCAGCATGCTTGCCGCTTTACAAAGCAACGATCCTTTCGCGCCTGGCTCGCTCGATCCAGCTACTTCTGCTTTCAACTCCGATGCATTCGGAACTATGTCGTACATGGATCCGGCAGGAACGCCAGACGACACTTTACCCACTACTCACCAAGCTGGTCTTCCTTTCGCGGACTTTGCAGGTCCAACCAATTCTTTTGATGTGTCGGGCTTTAGCACGCAGGATTTGACGCTCAATTCGGCTACTCCGTCCAGTGAGCCTGAACATGAGCCGGATACCATAAAAACAGAGCAATCACAGGGACTGTAAAAGACTACACCGAACTATTAATTTTTCTAGGTTCGCTTGAGGTATCTGCTCTCTTGCTGCTATACGTTATAATCTGTTGCTCCATTAGTCTTGCTCCTGGTCTTTTCACATCCCAAGTACCTGTACCATCTATCTATTCCTACGTCTAAGTATTATGGCGTACTCCAATGTGCGACATTGCGACTCAAGGATTCTCTTTTGTTATCGATATATATATTCAATTCCTCCAATGTCTAATTATATACTCCGATGTAATTTGCTTCAAGAGTATAGTTATATCCATAATGCAACCGACGTTGCATCACGTTCGGTATTATCAGATGCATGTGGCTCATTGTCTGTCCATAACGCAGTCGAAGCTGTATCATCAGCTGCCTGCAGCTCATTGTCTACCAGAGACGCCGGCTCAGACTCTGCTGGGGTTTCTGGCAGCGGAGTGGCTGTTCCGCTATTATCCTTCTTGCTCAGAAGCCGTTTAATCTCAGCCTCTGCTTTCTCCATCTTTTCAGCGGTGGCCCGAGATTGATTGGCCTCGAACCATAACTTTTTAGTTTTGAGGTCCTCAATGACCCGAAGCACGTCGGCAGACGATGTTGGAGGAGGAACGGCAAGACTACCGAGAGCAGAGAGTATAGGAAGAGGCATGTGAAGCGACGCGCTTGGCGTCGTCGGCGTTGTGGGACTATTCGTATCGTCATTTGTTGTCTGGGTATTCTTCTTCCCTTTGGACTTGCTCTTTCTTCCTACAAAGTACGATTCTGTTTCCTCGCCCTTCTTTCGGACGATGGCCCCTTCAACAGGTGCATCCTCGACCTTTCTGAGTTCCAGTTGTGGAACTCCTGCGACCTGAACCTTTTGAAAAAGACTCGACTTGGTTACATCCGAGTTGGGAGACTTTCCAGAGAAATGATCAATAAGTGTCTGGCAGTCCTCGATCTCTGTCTGGTATGCGGGAATCTTTGCTTCCTCGAGCAAGTGATCGGCCAGTTCCTTCTTCTTTTCCTCCTCCTCTGCTTTCTTTTGGGCACGGCGTTTCTCATCCCGTCTTGCTCTATCTTCCTTCACTTTGGTCCAATACTGGTCGTTGGCCTCCCGGTATTGTTTTGCGGATTCGCGTTTTTCGTTAAAGAGAGCGTTGAGATCTGATTGGATGCCGTCACGTTCGTCAAACAATTTAGATTTGTTGGCATTCACTTCATCGCGTTCCGCCTTGAGCACATTAAGCTCAGCAGTGATCGCCTCGAAACGATCAGATATAGCCTTGAGTTCGGGGTCGTCGAGGAGCTTTTTCAGCTCGTCGACCTCACGGCGGTCCTCATCTATTTTCTGCTGTTCGGCTTGGTAGCTTTCAATCAAACGACGAATCCGCCTGCTGTTGCTAATCTCTTGTAAAGCCCGTTTCTCGTCAGCCAATTTCATTGTGCCTGATTCAACTTGTTGCTCCAATTTCCTGTGGCCAATGATTTAATGCCAAGCAAATAAAAGGGGGCACACACTTGCCTGACATGTGCATCGACATCTTCGACCGTTTTGAAAGAAGTCTTTCCTTTCGAAGCTTGGAGATCCTTGACCTGGGAAAGAATACCCCGTTAACAAAAGTTACCACAAGTAGAAGATTGATACTTGCCTTTTTCTGAATATTTTCCTGAAGGGACCTGATCTTCTCCATGACCTGGGTCCGATTTGATTTGGAGGAGGACTGCTGAGCTCTAAGGTCATTGTGTTCATCGCGTAACGTGCTTTCCCTGTCGCTTCCAGAGCCGGACTTTGTTGTCAGTGATATTTTGTCGCGGACAGCTGACTAGGTTGAAAATGTTGCAGTCGGCCCCAGGTGTGAGTGACTGTGGTGGACATACCAGCTTTGCCTGCAGAGCATCTATTTCTGCCTTTATTCTGGCCTGTTCCTCGTCATATGCCTTCTTGTCGGGCTTTCCACCTGCTGGGGAAAGCTTTGTCGGGCTATCCCAAGAATCGGCAGGCGGTTGTTTCTGGGGCCGTTGGGCGACATTACGAGCAGAAGCAGGGGTCGAGTTGGGAGGCATTATTAGAAGGGAAGAAAAAGAGGCGGAAGGGGAGCGTGTGAAGGAGGTCTAAAATACAAGTTTGGTATCCAGCTTTTCAACTTCACGGTAACACTCCTCATATATCTCTCCGTAGTCTTCCACCTTTTCTTCCTCCCCTTCTTTCTTCCTTGTCTTTCTTTTCATTCCAGGACATACCATTACACAGCTTGTTGGCCGTTTCGTTGCGCTCGCCTGTCCAAGTTCTTCCTTTGACGGCACGAACACGTATGGTACATTCGCTTCTTCACTCAACACTGGTAGATGTGAAATGATATCCATTGGATTGATGTCTCCTGCCAACACTAGCAGCCTAGATGATTGATGAGCAAGTGCTGATCAGGTGGACTTTTATAGTACATACCCTTTTTCACCTTTTCTGATCCCTTTTACCACTTCTTTGACACCTCTTTTGACTTGCCGCGCCTTCGACGCTGTTCAGGTCATGTTTCAGCTGAGCGTAGACGTGACACAGTCCAGCATACACAGACCTTTCTTGATTGTTTTATGTAGCTTCTTGAGCAGCTTTTTCTGAGCTAGTGGGTGTGCAATAGGGGACAATTCTCCGATGGGTATGCTTGTCTCTTCATGCGATTTTTCCTTCTTTGATTTTTTGGGCGACTTGATAACATTGAACTAAGTAATGGAATTTATACTCGGACGCGAGTGATGACACACCGGCTCAACATCTGGATCGGCCATTTCAATATCTCCTGAGGGCTGTTCCGCCGTTTCAGTCTTTTCGCTCTTTTTCTTCTCTTTCTTCTCTTTCGTCATGGTCTGCCAACGCAGGTGAGTAATTTCGCGGCTTGTGTTACGTTATGTGACTGTGACGAGATAATGACTATTCTGCACCTTCCTCTTCGTTGTCGTCAAAGTCCAAGGCAGCCGGGCCAAACTTTCTCATAAAGCTTAACATGACCCATGACACTCCTCGCATCTCCATGTCGTACCACCAATTAACAGCAATCGTCACTCCCGCAGCTTGCCGAACATGGTGCCACCATCCTGCTGGAAGGTACAAGCTTTCTCCAGCTAATAGAGTTACATGAATGGGATGTGATTCTGCAGGGAGTGCACCGGACAAATGGGGTTCAAGTATGGATGACCACCGAACTGGTGGTGCGTCTTTTGAGGGTGTTAATTCCAACCTTCCATCTGATGATCGCGTATACCTCGCATGGGGATACCATTTTTCTAGATTGTTCAGGTTAGAAGTTTATTTTGGCTCTTGGAAGGGCACTCCACACCATTGAGGTACCTTCCTTCTGTTGGTGGAAGGAGTGTGAAATGTTTCGCTCCCCTGACCACTGTGTAGAGATTCTCGTATGGATCTGGACAGCATGAGTGGTGAATCTTGTGAAGATGATGATGATGACTACCACTGTGCACGCTCGTTATGCTTTTCCCGTTTCCGATCCATACGTTCACAGCATCCGGGGACCTGTCTATTCAGGGCAAATGAAAAAAGAACTAGGTAGGGAGGTTCGCGGATGAATACCTAAAGCTTTGCTGGCCCAAGAGACCTCGCTTGGGACATCTTTCCTTAACAATTCGAATTCTGTGGTCTTGGCGTCTGTCTGACCTTGAAAAAATTCGGCGCCGTACAAGTTCCCGTTTTGCGATTGTAAATAGTGTACTTCGGGCCCGTCTGATGCTACTCAGTGGTGTCAAGAAAAATGATTAGTATCCTAACCTGCTGTTAGTTTTGACAGTAACCCGGACATTGTCATCTTATCCACGTATGGCTCTGCAAAGTAGAAACTACCATCAGGTCCTTCTGTGACAGCATCGGCACGCCTATAGTCTCGTCAATGAAGTCACTTTATATTGAGATGGTGTCCCACCCATTCGGAGTGGCTGCAACAGATATCTCCTGTGCGCCCATCTCGGTGACTAGGTATTCGTCGGTCCATTTCAATGACGCGGGAATGTGAAGGGCTAAGTGGGTCTTGGATTTAGGGCTGAGGTGACAAACGAAAATGAGAACCTTTAATGATCACTGGTCTGGAGATATGCACCAATCTGGAGAACCCCAGGGCTGTTGGCGGTGAATCCAGGATCTCAATGTAAGAGCCGTTTAGTTCTGTCCGCAGATGAGATGGCTTCCATCTCTGACCATGGATAGGTATTTACCGTAATACTCTCTTGCTAGCCATTGAACAGGATCTACCGTACTTGGTGGCATAATCAGCTTGATCTTGCCGGCCCGGTTCGCCACGTGGCAGTGGCGGGCTGCCGTTTAAACGCGCCCGCGTCGCGTTCAATAAAATCCACCATACGCTTCCACGTCTCGCATGCTTGGCAGAAAGAAAGGCGCGTCAAAAAACAGACCTGTCAGTCCAACACAGCTCGAAAACTACGTGATCTAACCTTGTGGGCTGTTACAGCTCGACACCAACCAACGAACATTACTGGACTTGTTTCCCGTTAAAAGATTGCGGAAAAGTAGCTCTAGTCAGACAGAAACACCAGCGTCCGAGTCTCGGGACTCTGAAAAAGGTGGCAGCGATGTTGAAATAGTGGATAGCTACAGCGACATTGAACACGGGGCCATTTGTATGTTAATTCCTAAACTGTCCTTTATATCGAGCTGAAGACGATAGCGGATGGAATCGCGCCGGTGGACCTACCTCCAAGTTCCCCGATGGTTCTATCCGAAGCATCCTCTACTCCAAACATCCTACCAATCCTTGTTGATGACGGAGAGCTTGAGCCTCAACCTCTGGCTTCTGCAATATCAGACGATGATGAAGTTCAATGCCTCTCTCCAGGCGGATCACAAGAAGACCCCATCGTGATCGGGTCCCCTACGATAACAAAGGAACCCCCAAAACAACTCTGGTCAATATTTGCACCACGAATTAAAGAGCCAGAAGTCCCAGAACCAGCTACTCCAACTAAGCGATTGCAATCTAGCCTTACCCCGCCCTTTCCTGACGCAGATTCACAACATGTGCGAGGAGCGCAGACCGCATTTCCGACAGGGTTGACGTTCAGTGGCCGGCGTTCCCGCAATATCGATACGGGTGATGTACAAGGAGGGATTCACGCATTTCTTCGTGATGACTCTTGTTGTAATCGGAGAGCGGAGTTCAAGGTTAGGCCTTGTTCCTCTGAAGATGACAAGGCTGCCTATCTTAGCGCCATACCCAAAGAACACCGGGAGTGTCATCCTGCCATCGACAACGCAATGACGTCTAGTGCACCAACCTCTACTTCTCAGCTTTGGACCGACAAGTGGCGGCCAAGACGCGCTGCACAAGTCCTCGGGAATGAGCAGGGCGCGTTGTATTTACGCGACTGGCTTCACGCTCTAGCACTGGATTTGGGTGAAGGTACAGTCCACGAGGAAGCCAGTGATTCAAAACGAAAAGGCAAAAGCGCAAGGAGCACCAAACGACGGCGTGTGGTGCGAGCTGTGGACAAAAGGAAGAGGCGACGGATAGACTCTGAAGACGAGGAGGACAGCTGGATTGTCGATGACGATGTTTCAGAAGAGGATGCTGTCTCTGATGATGCAGATGAGCTGAACCTGCGACAACCTTCCGACAACACAGATACCCCATCATCGCAGACATCCCATGAACATGGCCGCCCCGTCTACACTTTTGAACAGCTGACGAACACGATTGTATTGACCGGACCACCAGGATCAGGGAAGACCGCGTGTGTATACGCGTGTGCAGAGGAATTGAATTGGGACGTTTTTGAGGTATACCCCGGAATTGGAAAGCGCAGTGGTGCAAGTTTGGAGAGTATGATTGGCGATGTGGGCAAGAACCACCTTGTCAGAACAGCTGCCCCGAATCGTGCTACCATTCCCACCACCCGCAGCCAAGAAGACAATCTGGACAGTCGCGCTCGGTCTTTGACCAGAGATTTTGGGTTTCTGGAATCGACTGAATCAGGCCAATCGGATACTTTGACAGTGACGCCGCGGCAGTCGCTCGTGCTTCTTGAAGAGGTCGACATTTTGTTCAAAGAAGACACAAACTTTTGGCCGACAGTCGTGAACTTTTTGAAAGACTGTAAACGGCCAGTGATATGCACCTGTAACGGCAAGTCTATCAACTCCACTTGACGTGCGCAACCCTGACAGCAAGGTGGTACAGACATGTCTCTCATACCGTCAACAGACCTTCCTTTGCAGAATGTATTGGTTTTTCAGCCCTGTCCGTCACCGGTAGCCGTTTCCTATCTGCAAGCCGTGTGTTGCAATGAGGGGTGGTCAGTTGACCCTGAACCACTCACACGATTGTATGAGACGTCATATGAGGATGAGAACGAGGAACATCCACAACTGTCAGCACCGGATTTACGGCGAACCTTGCATCGGGTGCAGTTTTGTTGCACGACGTCACACGACGATCATCACTCAGAGGCCCACGAGCTAGCTGCGTGCTCGCCAGGCTCAAGGCTAAGAAAATCCGATCAAGAATCCAAGGCTAATGAAGATCGGGAGTCGTTTCAAAGAGCGTTGAAACATTCAGAAGCACTGTCGTTCTTGGACAGTGAAATGAAATGGTCACAGTCTTCAGGAGAGATAAGCGACGGAGATTCAGCAGCATCGGTATACGACGGAAGGGGACATATAATTCTTGATGAAGAAAGGCCAAATAGCTATGCTGATCGAAGCACGGTGATCACTTCTACCGCCACACGACTGGCACGTGGGACCGCACGAGGCGAGAGGACGAAGGGGGATTTATTTGGCAGTGCGGGAGATTTGTTCCGTGCTCGCGTGGATTACCAAAGTCAAATCGGCAAAGGCCTGGGAAAGCTTGTACCTTGGGCAACGGTGACACTGAAGCGAGAGTCGATCTACACAGAATATGGGCCGTATGTGCGACAGATGATTATGGCAGAGGACGAGGAGGAGAAAGAGTGGGAGGCTGGCCGAGAGAGGGGGGAGGGACGGAGAACACGAAACAGCAACCGATACCGCAGAATTATTGGTGTGAGCGTGTCTGAGCGGAGGCTACTGGGAATAGATGCGGTTGGCTATGTTTGTACATAATATATCCTCATTTGTCCTCTCCTCCTCCTTCCTTCCTCTGAACGAATGTCTGACCCAGAGTCGTCCCAGAGAGACTCGCCGAGGCATTCGCCTGCTCCTCCTCTCGCTCCCCTCGAATTTCTCCAGAGTCATCGCAGGGGTTCTATCACTGATCCTTCTCTCCATGCCGCCTCTACAAATGCCGCGTCAAAGCTATCCACTACTGCTTTTCTGGCGACTGATCCACGCCCTTCCTCCAGTTATGTCTTTGGAGAAGCATCTACTCACGCCCTCGAATCAAACACCCAGCTGCGAAAGCTCTTACGTTCCCCTTCCTTGGAGAAATCTGATGTCCATTCAGATTTCCCGAATAAGCAACAAAGATCGCAAGGTAAGTCTCAGCATAGTACGTGCAGACTTTTGTCGAGGTTACTGCTTATTAGGACATGTCTCTGTGCAATCCAACGACCCAAAATCTGACTGTAATAGATCCGAATCCTTCAATTATAACATGCGTAGACATTCCATAGCGACGAGCCAGGATGTTCATACCCAGCCGCCACAGGGCACCAAGCGAAAAAAGTCTGGAGATCGAAACGGCCATGTATCCACAGCAGGCGAAATCGATCCTCAGCTAGTAGGTCCTGGAGTACCGAGCCATTTGCAAGTCGATCCCGATGCTCCAGCGCCGAAGCGACGCGGTTCGGCCATAGACTCTCGCAGTCTAGCGCACCACAACGTTAATCATGAACGCTGGTGGCCTAATGCGAGGCGTGATGTGGCTTTACTGCCAGGTACAGCTGCTCTGGGTGGCTATTCACCTGGTGACAGCCGTCTACCTAGCGGAATGGCTACTTTTGCTTGGCCTGCGAACCCTCAGCCACCAGATGCATCGCCGCCAATGCACAATCCAGTCGACCCAGCTACAGGAATGTCCCGTCCGTTTGATTCCACCGTGCCATTGGCAATGATGCCACCGGGTTTTACAGCAGACCGTCGAATGTCGGTACCTGCCATCCCTTCCTCAATGCAGACGCGAGTGCTGCGATCTAGATCTCGAACGCCATCGCGACAAAAACAGAACGGCGCTTCTAGCGCCTCCCCAGGTGCCTCAGTTAGTCAGGACGAGACAGCGTCATCAATAGGCAGGTCTGCCAAAGATCCATCCACGCCTTATTCTCGCTCGCCTGAGCTCCGTGTATCCCATAAATTGGCAGAGAGAAAAAGACGAAAGGAGATGAAAGATTTGTTTGACGAGTTGCGTGACCAGCTGCCCGCTGATCGGGGGATGAAAGCGAGCAAATGGGAGATCTTGAGCAAAGGCAAGTCATATCGTTGTGTGCGATGATGCTTTCGTTGCTCACAATGTTGTCCCAGCCATCGATTTTGTTGCACATCTAAAGACAACCCACCAAGAAATGTTGCGAGAGATTGGGATGTTGCGACATGAACTGGACGCCGTTCGTCAAGGCATTTCCCCATTCCCTGGCGCGCCACCCCCCCACGCTGTGGTATATGCTCAATCAGGGCAGTTTCAATCCGACGTTCTTCCACAGACGCAGCCCCACCCGCCATTATCCCGCCCAACCTCATCACAACACGCATTTTCTCCGGATGCTGGACATTCTGGCTCGCCACTACAGAATGGATCATCTGACACACAGAGTTGATGTTTTCTTTACTTATTGCTTTTGTGTTGGGTACCTTTGTTCTTAATGGCTATTTTGGGATATCTTGTTTATTTACAAACATGTGCAAATTGCCACTAGCCAAATTGGCCATTATGGTCACCACCACCGCTTTGTAGACACCACCGCCCAGACGATGCCGCCGAAACATGACATATCTCTCCTCTTCCACCCTAAAAAGAATACAAAGCCAGCCGTGAATGACAAGTCTCCTCGAAAGCAACCTGTGGCCGTTCCGAATCCACCAAAACCCGTCGCAAACGATGAAGAGGAAGAAGATTTCACGCTTCCCGACGGCCCTTACCAAGAATTCAAACTCATGTCATCGGCGCTGAACGGCTGGAAATATGATGTCATGAAATTCGACTCGCGAAAGGTGGTAGACATCGCAAAGTGGGTCAACCCCATCAAACTCAACAGAAAAGAGCTGCGGCGAGATACGGATGCTGTCGCAGCTCCAGTTGCGGTTGCGCCGATGTTAGGTCCGGACGGAAAGCCCGTCATCGGCGCAGATGGGAAGATTGTCATGGTGGATGCAGAGGGGCGGCCGATTACGGACAGTTCAAGTACTAAAGACGCAAATGGCAAGGGGGCAGTGGTGAATGGAAAGAAACGGTTTCAGAAAAAGACGAAACAGGTCTTTCTCGTCCCCGAAGAAGTGAGGCAGCTAAGAAAGGAGGAGCGATACCCTTGGGTCATGGAGGACTCTTCGCCGAATCACGGTGAGATGTGGGTTGGACAGTTGGAGGACGTGTCGAGGTCCGAAACACACGCGTTCTTCATGCCTGCAGCGAACGACATTTTCAAGTTTGTTCCTGCACATCGCTGGTATAAATTCCAGAAGAAACTCAAACATGACCTCCCTACGAGTACGGCGGAAGTAGAATCACTAGTATGTCTCGGAGCAGTATTGATACTCATGTCATGCTTAAAACATGCATGCAACAGTACAATTCTCAGAAGCGGGATCCACAGGCGTGGTTGGCAAGCAGGAATGGTAGACCCGCCTCTGCAAATGCTACCATCAAGACAGAGCCAGATGGTCGGGGCACACCATCCCTCGGCTCGCTCGTCTATACCTCCGGCACAAGTCTAGGGCCTGGAGGGCGAAAACTCAAGACCGTGGACAGTGGAATGAGCGGCGTATTTGACGATGACGAGGATCCCAGCGCGCGTAGGAGACGCGAGAGGGAGTATGGCGAAGAGGGCGATCTTGATGAACAGGTCTTTGAGGACAATTTCGACGACGACGAGGGGATGGTAGAAGAAGACGACGATGAAGCTGCAAAAGAGCTTGAAGTGAGCTACTCTTATCACGAGATGAACGCGTCTAACAATATCACAGGAAAGACTCAAGCGAGAATACAAAACAGCGAATAAACACCGTGATGCCGGTGTTGTCGAGTCTGACGAGGAAGAGGAAGCTCCAACGATGAGTAAACAGGCCAAGGCGATGCAAAAGCTAATTCGTAATCGGGAAGGAAATGAAGCTTATGACAGTGACGAAGAGAAGAACCCCTACGCTAGCTCGGTAAGCAACTAGAACGTCATCTCTGCCTTTTCTAATCGTGGCTTAGGAGGAGGAGGAAGAGGAAGAGTTGCCGATTCCAAACGAACCAGCCTCACAACCGCCAAACACACAACCCTCGCCGCCCTCCTCCCAGCCAGAATCCCGGGCAGGGTCACAGACGCCGAAGCCTGCGGCTACTCCAGCTCGTCCTTCAGCAAACTCCAACGAATCACGGCCAACGTCACCAGTACCATCACCTGGTCATAGTGGGCACTCTATAGTGGCGAGGCGTGCCGCGGGTGACAAGGTACCTAAGCCAAGCGTCAGTCGTGGAGGTAGCCCACCAGGCAGCCGTGCGACAAGCCCTGTGGCTCCCAGTAGGGCAACTAGCCCCGCAGCTCAAGGAACCGGAATACGGGCCGAGAGTCCACCTGCATCTAATAATGGTCAGAAATTGAAACGCAAGGCAGAAGAGCTACCGAATGGGGCGCCATCACCGGCTGGGAGTGCTGCTGGGGGAGTGCCCAAAGCCAAGAAGAGAAAGGCGCAAGCTGTGGTGCCGGTCCAGATATCTGCAGTGGATCTGAAGAATCAACTTGTGGAATGGCTGAAGAACACGCCAAATGCGACCACAAGGGATTGCATTCATTACTTTACGCCGTACCTCACTGACCAAGAGAAAAAGACGGAGTTCTCAAGCCTAGTGAGGGAAGTTGCGCAGCTGAAGGGTGGGGTGTTGGTACTGAGGGCGAAGAGTGGCGGACCGCTACCAGCGTCTCCTCAGCCATAATGTTATGTAATTTAGCGATAACCTTTTTCTGTCCGTTACCCTATCTGGACTTGATAAAATGTGGTCTCTGCAGAATATACCCGCCGCTGCCATAGATCATGTCATTCTTTATCATCGCTCTTTTGCTCGTCCTTCCTTTGTCTAGTGTCCTGGCTACTGTTCTCCCTCCTCGCCAACACGGATTTCATCATCATAATGTCCAGCAACGCCTACCTTCGGCGTGGTATCATGAACCAGATAATCCCGTACACCGTCTTTTCCGTCGTGGACCTGCCGACTATGCCCCTGTTGGCTCGCCTGGTGGGTATGACCCAAAAAATCGCTTTGTGTGACCAACTTTTTCAATCACAGAGTGGTCGAGCGGGTTTCAAAGGGCAGTCTATGACCCGTCATCGATGCCCAAAGAGTGGAAGGACGCGCTGGACGATGCCCTCAAGGCGGGTAAAATCCCGGACATTCCTCCCTCTAACAACACGCCTGGAACGAATCCAGTGTACCCGCCGGGTGTCAATCCAAATAGCGATCGTGTATGCTCGGCTACTTACCAGTGTCGACATGAAGACGACATTTGGGACGCCCCGCCTGGTGTCTTTGGTATCGGATTCGATGATGGACCACAGCCGGTATGTCCAAGTAGCAGGTTACTACAGTATTTTCACACTTGTGACTTGCAGTTCACTCCCAAATTGGCCAAATTTCTCGAATCCAAGAACCTCACGACAACGCATTTTTTGATCGGCACGAATATTCTTTATTATCCAAACGAATTCCGGTTGTTATTTGACAGAGGAGACGATTTTGCGGTGCATACTTGGACGCATCCGTATATGACGACGTTGAGCAATCTACGCATTGTTGCAGAGGTAAAGGAGGCTTGTTCCACAATTTTTTTTTGGGTGTCGCCTCATACATCCTGATATCGGTTAGCTTGGTTGGACTATGCTGCTGATACATAATTCGACTGGTGGCTTTTTGCCCAAATACTGGCGGCCTCCTTACGGTGATGCAGATAATAGAGTAAGAGCCATAGCCAAGGAGGTCAGTTGAACGAGTCTAGCATCTAGTAGCGTCCCTGACTTTCTCTAGGTATTTGGTCTCACCACTATTATGTGGAATCAAGAGTACGCCCAAGAGTATCGTTAGTCGCACTGACAAATGACCATGATTAGCGCCAGAGATTGGAGCTTGGTAACCGGAGGTACCACCACTGCTATCATTCACAAATCGATGCAGAGCTGGACATCTGGCGAGTCTTGTGTGTGTGGGTTGCTGAAATCACAAGCTGAAATCAAATTGGCAGGCCCAAAATCACCCGGTTTGATCGTTCTTGAGCACGAGACAAGTGAAGATGCTGTCAACTCTTTCATCGATGCATACCCCATGATCGTCAACAACGGTTGGAATATCATGTCTGTCACTCGGTTCGCGAATGAGTCCGCCTACCAGGACCCTGCCACTGCTGCTGCCAGTTCTGCAGGCAGTTTGATGGACAGCTCTGGGCCTTTGACCACCACCGTAGATATAACAACTCAAGCATCAGATGACAGGTGTGTTGTTGATCTTGTCTTCTATGGGTGTTCGTAGCGTTAATGATGTATTAGCCAAACACCACGGACATTATCGACATTATCAACTACCGCGCTATCCACTCACCCGTCAGCATCAACGATGTCACCCAGCAACCAGCAGAGGTTTAATTCCGGTGGTTCCATACACCATGCATCTCTAATCGCCATTGGCGGTATCGTGATCGCTATTTTACATGCATGGCTTTAACGTCAATCATCCTCATGAACTTACGACGACAAGATTCATAGACACTTCATGACATCACACATCTTATTCGATTGGCTTCTTTGTGATGGGACTTCATGTTTAATACTATACCATCAAGTGATAATGTACACTTTCAGCACACTGTAGTTGGGATGCAGATAGCAGACTATTATGAAGGTATCAAGGGATAAACTTTTCACCTGGCACATTAGGTGCTTGAAAATGAAATGCAGACAGATGATAGACGTAAATGTCCAACTTGTCAAAACGTTAAGAACACTCGTAAGCATGACAATCGTGACCTGTGCATCGTGCATCAGGAAGATAAAAGAGGCCATTTCAGTTTGAGCCCTTCCAGCCATCGCATGTATAACAAATCTGCGATGGGAGATCTACGGATCGGCAAGGCTGGGTTGTCGTCAGGTTTAGTTGGTGAGGCTGTGATTGGTGAAGACGGGGTAGGACCGATATCTTCTTGCACTTCCGTAACAACCAGTCCTCTGGAAGTCAATTCGCTCTTACGGACTATACGCTTGTGAGGGAACAGTCCTCGTGAAGTCTGTACGTGTTGACGGACGGCAGTGTTACTGGACGAAACAGTTTAGTACGAGATTTTTGATCGGTACATCATCGCACGTACTCGTTAAGGCCCTGTAGGACGTCAAGAATCACATTGTAGGCAAGTTCTGGATTGACGTCTCTGAGTTCTGCGAAACCTCGCTGCAGCATGCTTAGTGATTCGATTTCCCGAGCATCCATGTCATCGCGAATAGACTAGGTGTATGAAGCTGCTTGAGCGAGCTAAATTTCACGGTAGCGATATACCACTCACTCTCTGCAGTATAGGAAGTACGACTTCATCCACTATCGCACTCCCAGCCCTGGCAGTTTCGCTTGTGGAACGGCTGAGAACGGAAGCTGTCGGCGATGATGTCGTGCTTCCTTCCCTTCGCAAATTGCCAACATATTCGGCAGAAAGTTTCAGTGATCCAACTGGATCAACTTTCTTCACAGGTCGGATAGTATCCACACCAGTTCCGAGGTCAGCTTCATTCAAGACGGTGCCATTCCCAGCAATGTTGCTCCTTTCAGCATATGATGCACGCCGGTGAGTTTTGAATGAACCACTATATGCTGGTGGTGAACCTAGGGAAGAGAAGACGTTACTGTCAAGAGGAGCGAATTGTTGGCGTGAAATTTACCTGATGGTACATCCTCATCCAAAACCATTTCCGCCATGCCTCTTTCTACCTCAGGTTTCACTATCACAGTGGAATGAGCTGCCAACTCATTCATACCCAAACCACCCAGGGCAGAAGATTGACTTCCACTCGTAGCCAGGCCGGTATCAATGCTGTTGGTGTTGGTAATACCGTCCGACTCCTCGTCACCGTCATGATCATGAATCGTTGGCGGCAGAGAAATGTCTTTTATCATGCTACGAAATGTTCCCATTGCCGAAGTCGATCTTACAGTGTCAAAACTCCAGTCGCTACGCATTGTACCCACAGCATCCCACGTCATTGTGTTTCGGATGGTAGGTGCTATAGAGCCTTTGGGCGGATTCCGTGTGCGCCATTCCTGGTAGCGTTCTGTTAGCTCAGTCAGATAAGATGTCTTCTTCGCGCCCCGAATGAAACGATGTTGGAGCAATTCATTTGCTGATGGTCGCTAGGTAGGAGATTAATGATAGTTCACACACTCGGTACGTAACCCACAGCAGCTGGTTCTTTTGTCAAGCATTGAGATACAAAGTCCTTGAAGGCGGATGAAAACGGTCCTTCAAGAGTTGGTGGTTTCGCTTTGGGTATTAGAAACAGAACTCGCATTGGGTGATATTCAGCCAAGGGTGGCTCCCCCTTGGCCAGCTCAATGGCGGTGATGCCAAGGCTCCACATGTCAGCCTTGCTGTCATAGCCAGCTTGACGGATAACTTCAGGAGCCATCCAAAAGGGCGTGCCGACGAAAGTGTGGCGCAGGGTATTCGTGAGCTGTGCAGCCACTCCAAAATCGGCTAGCTTGACTTTTCCAGCCGAAGATAAGAGAACGTTGGCGGCCTTGATGTCTCGATGAATAGTACCCTCACTGTGAAGGTAATCCAGACCTAATAGAAGT
This sequence comes from Amanita muscaria Koide BX008, assembly GCA_000827485.1. Lineage (NCBI taxonomy): Eukaryota > Fungi > Basidiomycota > Agaricomycetes > Agaricales > Amanitaceae > Amanita > Amanita muscaria. The sequence goes on from KN818224.1 coordinate 118,482, forward strand.
TCTCGACATATAACGGCGATATGCGCCTCGGAGAAGATTCCTGGTTTCAAGAGATCGAGACAGGAACCGCCTGCAAGGTACTCCATCACAATCCACAACTTGTAGGCGACGACGAAGGAGCCATAATAGCGAGTCACATATTCAGAATCGCACTGAGCTAAACTTGCAATCTCTTGCTGAATTTCGGAGATGTCGTCGTCAGAATCCTCCAAGTCTATAGTTGAGATAAGGGTCCAGGCCTTGCCTAGTAGAGTCAATGAAACGGACCTATTTGCTTAATAGCGACGATCTGTTGCGTCTCGTTGTGCGTAGCCTTGTAGACAGTACCAAAGCTGCCTGTCCCGAGCTTCTCTATCAGAGTGTATTGACTGGCGGGGTTGGGGCCGGGGATAGGATAAGGTTCACGAGGACGTATTCTTTGCTCCATCTTGGGTGAAGGTGGTGGAGATTTCTGAAGAGCAGAACGGTTAGAACCAATACGAGATTTGCGCCGGGGTAGAAACGACATGGGGATTAAGGAGAGACTGGTCGTTAGATGGGAGAGCCCCCGTGCCTTGGCGCATTTACCAGAGCCAAAAAGGACAACACGTGTAGCGCGGCATCAAGACGGCTCTTACGAGGTGGGAAAGAATGGCTCACCATATGTCAGTCGACGATTATAGTGGTATAATAGGAACCGGGCGAGAAAGGTCGTGAAAGGTCGTAACAAAGCTAATTCGTGATCGATGCACGCGGGAGTAGACGCTGGTTGCGAGGCACGGGTTCGCAATAGCCAATTATACAATGCGGAATTTGGGCTCGAGACAGACAGACAGACAATGTCCCCGTATCACAAGCTCAGCGCCAGGGTGATTAGTGAGAAGGATGGGAAAAGAGAAGCGAGAGGACTTGGGAAGGACAGACTGAGGCAAGACGCGAGTCACTTCCATTTTTGGTAAGTAGCTCGGTAGGAACATATCGCCTATTACATATAAACTCCATATTCATCCCTCTATTTGTCATGCTTTCACCGCATACTTTCGAGTAGGGAAGTTCTGGTCCTTCTTCTTCTGCTTTAGTGTCTTCAACGAGCTTTCGTGCTTTTGATCATATCTGCTTAGCGTATTGGTCAGGGTAACGAATGGCTTTGCCTACCTTTGTCATGCGCCGTCTAATTGCCCGGGTTTTCTTTGGCCGGAGGTCAAGGGGAAGGTACTTCTTGTTCTTGTAGTACTCCCGTAGATTTTGGCGAGCTTTCTGGTTCATGACGGTCAATACGCGGGCGATAGATTTTCGGACAGTGTTTCTGTATTTCTGGATGAACAAAGCACGTTAACCACATCCACGAAGGACACACATTTTTGTGAGCTTCGATGCTGAGCCGCCCGCAATCTTCTGTACCCGCAGTTGAAGGAGCTCACCCTTCAAATCTGCTAGTTGTTTGTGCAAGTCATTTTTTGACCTATGAAACGACCATCGCTAAGGACCAATGGCACGATTATAGCTTTCCGTGAGCGGTACGCACTTGGACTGGAGCTCATAGGCTTTGACTTTGCCGGGCATATTGTTGGTGTAGTGTCTAGACAAACAAAAGTTCGTTCAGTGATTCTGGCCATCAATACGCAGACGCCAAAGTAACAGAACAGGAGTGCTGAAATCAGGCTCCGAGAGACTAGTGGGAGCGCGGACTGGCATAATAACCCACCTTGAGGAGCTCGTACTATACCTGTCTTTAGCTACACTTCACTTGAGGACGTGAGCGGGAAACCTTATTCTGCAAAACTATAACGTTTATTCTCACGGGCGACATCTTATCTAATCTAAGCTACCAAGCGCTGTTCATTCTTGCTCACCAACTCGTCGAATTTGACCAGGTTTCCGCCAAAGATGTCGAGGGAGCTGAACACAACACATTGAATAGGGAAGAAACCACGCAATCACGCAACCTACCTTCCGTATGTCAAGTCTACCTGTCCTTTCGAGAGCGACTGCACTAAATCAAGGTCACCCAGAGCTGTGAGTAGAGTTACGTGGATGTCTGTGCCAAATTACAATGACGTACCCTTCGCACCACCAGCATACGTGGTTGGGACGGTCACCCACTCGCCAAGCTCTGCTTTGCGTCATTGTATGTAACGTTGGGCCATCAAAAGACATACTGGAAACCAAGGCATCGTCAATGCCCTGACAGAGACCTTCAACGTCAGCTGCGTGAATCAGAAACTCGCTGCATGGTATGATTCAGAGCTGAAGCATCGTCAAACATGCAATCGAACCTGCAGTATTCCGATAAAAGATCCAACGATTCTGTCATTGTGTTGTGCAGCACTGTCCTCTGAGATGACAAAAAAAGCATTTACCTTTATTGACCTCCATATCTGTGATATCCTGCCATTTATTCATGGCGACCATCCATTTATCCCCGCGTCGACGGCAGCTGAGTATTGTAAGCGCACGGAACGATATGCAACAGAGATACCTTTCTGACCTGACATCAACCACAAGTCTGTCCTTGCCTACAATGGACGATATCCTCCTGAGTCGTTCCAGCGAAAATCTTGCACTGGGAAACAGATAAGATGTTATGATGACCTGGATGCATGCTTAGTGTGTGCGGACACGTCAAGGTATATGCACTGCACTGACTTTGCTAGCACCTGCGTCGAGCCATTCTTGTGCATTTTGGTCGGTTATTCCACCACCAATCTGTAAACCACCTGGACATTTATCAGGTTGGTATGCAGCAGAGCTGTTGTCACACATACCGGGCCATTCGTGCAGTGCTTCCTTTGCAGCCTCGTCGTTACCTGGCCCCAGCTTGATTACATGTCCTCCCTGTAGATTATGTAGTTTGTACAGGCGAGCAAACTCCGCTGCCGATTGGCTAGAGATTTTATTTCAAGATATGTTGACAGCTTTTGGTCGCATGATGGGAGGCACGAGCCTTGCGACAAAATTCGTCTTGAGTGCTTCCGGAGCACTTTCGGAGAGCGTACCGCCCACTATTTGTTTCACTTGGCCATTGTGCAAGTCAATGCACGGGCGAAAAATGCTGCACCGTTTCAATGACATTTGTTTAAGGGCATGCGTACAAACAGTGTTTCAGGGTATTTATCAACACCGTCTCTATCAGTACTCCATTGACCGTTCAATTATCCGTGTCAAGTACTCCTTGCCATCAGAACCGACGACATCGCCTATTCCTGGAGCAAGGTCTAGCACACGCCTTTGAGGCAGTGTTCCCTCGACAAGCCTTGAAATATCACCGGTCGCATATCTAGGATGGGTAAGCTGGTGTTGACGAATGGCAGAATCATTTCCACGTACCCAACAGCCTTTAAGCCACGAGGAACACCAAGGCCATCGAGGAAGCGGGCTATGGACTCGTACAAGTATGAACCTATTTCACTGTCTGGTATTTTGGCCACGTCTGGGTCAGATACAGTGGTGCTATTGAAGATGGCAAGAGCTTGTCGATGCCGATCTGGCGAAGAGGGTGCCGTGAACTGGAACACTGATAAAAACTAGTTTAGCCACTATAACAGTGCGAAACTGGACAAGACTTGCCAGCAGGGCCAGTCAAAGCAACACTGAAATATCATTCAGAAGGCGTGCAGCGTGAAGGAGTTGATATAATACCTAATTCCGTGCGGTATGATTGGCAAATCCGTCACGTAGCCAGGATGCTTGTACTTTGGACCCTTCTTGTTCAAACCGGATATCTGCAAACAGGCTAAGTTACGGGCATGGAGACGAAATGTTGTCACGGACAGGGTAGCTCATGCCATGGCAAAGATGGACACCGGCATTCCCGAAGCCGATACCCGCGAACGAAGACGCGAGTCTGTGATTTATGATAGGACAGATAAAGGTAGTTCGTAGTAAGCTTACAGCATCTGCCTCCTTGCTTCTTCGTCGTAAGGATTCTTGGCAATACGAGGCAAGTACTTGACGGTTGTTTGTAGAGCCCAAAGTGAGAAGATGTCCGCAACTGGATTGCTTCCCTGATATGCCGGCCGGAGGATTGGGTTGGCTGGTCTAGGTGTGCGTTCCGTGTATCTGATGTTCGTCAGCATCTATACATTAGGATAGAGGCAATAACATACGGAATGGCCGTGTAGCTTTCCATACTGTGGAACAACACGTCCAAGCCAGCACTTATATGAACTGCTGTTGGACAAGATTCTGTGTTGAGGGTATCCTGTGAATATCAGATAAAGAAAAGATGACCTTAGAGTAAAGCTCCCCCGGACGCACCACAATACCGAGAACTGGCTTCATGGCGCGATTCGCAATTCCGGTTTTGAAAGATTTTGAGGGTATGTCTAGAATAGCCGTACCAGTCGTTTCAGAGCCTGTACCAGCAGTCGTTGGAACTGCAATGAGAGGACGCAAGGATTGAGATATCGGTAACCCCTTGCCAACTGGGGCATTAATGAAGTCGAAAAGATCAGCATCATGGTACACTGAGAACCTGGCAAACAGTAAGTCGGAGGATGAAACATAAGAGCTCTGAAGCCATACAGATTGGCAGCTTTCGCAGTGTCAATGACGCTTCCACCGCCAACTCTGTTCCCTTGCTTAGTGCCATAACAAATTAGTCCAGCTAAGATGAACATACGCCAGGAAGTGGCTGAAATCATGTTTTCTGGCCCATGCTATAGCATTTCGCCAACTATCTTCAGTAGGCTCAGCAACAACTTGGTCGTACACCTCAAATGGTAAATCTGTTTCAGCTTCAAGTGCCGCCAACGCCTAAAGAAGCGGGTCATGGGTGATATGCAGTCAAACAAATCTTGCTACACACAGTTTTCATCGGACGAAGCTTCGCAACGTTCGGATCCGTGAACACACCGACCTATACAGAAATCCTTTCATAATGGTGTGCATATCTGGCGGAAGATCAAGTTACTTTTCTTGCTTTCATATTCTTGAGGTCCATGCCCACTTCGACAGTGACGCCATCACCGAAACGCAAGTTGGATGCGGCAAGCTAGCAGACTTGTGTTACTTTCCAGAAGCCAATATATCTCATGGGAACCTACCTCAAATGCATATTCTTTCTGAACTGTATGTACAGGGGTTGCAAGACTCCTCAGCTGGTTGATGGCTTGAACCTGACCATGAGAATGTGCATGTCCACCATGGCAAGGACAAGAAGTGTGCTGGGAGGCGTTAATGAGACGAAGAATGGTATTTCGTGAAGCAGAAGCCATGGTGCGAAGGTGGGCTTCCGCACCGGGTCTTTATGCCGTTCGGCGTTGATGTGGGGAAGGTCCGGATGTTGTCGTAACTTTTCCCAGGCGATTACGATCAAGATTGATCGCGCATCGTGAGACAACAGAACTCCATTCTACTCTGTGTTCGTAGCCAAGAGCGATTGTAAAACCACGCAGTCATGCGAGACAACGGCACTCAATATCAATCAAGTTTATTACGAAATCAAGAGAGAATCAGTTACAGCGAAGGTTACAGGGCCAAACCATTGGCACCATGTGTAATGAGAAATATGAAAAGGGATGCCCCACATTTCGCGCAAGGTGCCAAGGAACGCGTGGAGGATTTCCGCGATGTGTTTATATAGGTCCGCATCTTCATTTTTCGAACAATTACGATTTGTTAAAGATGAACCGAGTCCCACACCCCTGACCGCTACTAGTAGTCGGGGCATTTCTTCGAGGTGGGCTTTCTTTCTGCAGGTTAGAGCCTGAGGCATCGCCTCTTGTTCCACCACGCCATTTGGAACGGCAAGAGCATTTGTGTGGAGCAGATGCAATCAGTGGGGTAGAGAAGTTCTTGATGGTTTCATTGACAATATTAAAAACTCATCGCTAGGTGATGGTCAGCTAGACTCCTTTTGAAATTAATCGAAGTACTGCACCAACTTCGTACCGTCACCTTGTTCAAGCTTGTGGAGGATAAGGGTAAATTACATCGCTCAACAGAACACTGAATCCTAAACCGAAATGAAACAACAAATCTTGCCAGCTTTACGGTGTTTACGAGTCTTAGAAGATACCTTGGAAATAGCTGCAGGTGTACAACGCGTACTTCAATGCCATGCGTGGATTATTTACCTCTGCTAGTTGCCTCCAGTGTCGCCGACGAGTACCAGGTTTTGAGATGGAAGCTGACGACATAATTAGACCTCTGCACATCTGATTGTATGGATCACGTGCATCACAAAAATGCTCAGTGTTGCTATATTTAGTATATAACTACACGCCTTTATGGCACGATACTGTGTGCATTTTGTGAATCTCAAAAACTGCAACACGCATGATATCTGAAACTAAGAGAGCATCAGTTGAGCGGGCGGGGGATGTATGTCCAATTGTTGAACAAGGAGCTCAGGAAAATCATCCAAGCGCCTATGTAATTTGATGGCCTTGATGATGGACACCACAAGGGATGAACCAAAACTTGGTTTTCTTCCGTCAAGTACGAGGATCTCATTACCATCCTTTACCCACCCGTTCATTGCCCATCCTTCCCTTGTTACATGAAACCGGTTGCCGTACTCTATGCTCTCCTGTTCACTCCGTTACTGTGCGCAGCACATAGACTTCCACTCAAACGATTCAAGGCTCCTTCCCCTCTGCAGCGGAGAGATGCACAGGCCAATACTCTGAATCTAACGTACGTAGTACTGTAACTTAAGCCCTGAGTGCACGTTTGATCGGCCTCATTTAGCTCTGCTGAAGACCTTATATACCTTGTTCCGGTACGTTTGCTGTCACCGGTGCTCTAGCAACCGCTGACATGTAGTATACAAGATCACTGTGGGAGGTCAAGGTACACATGTTTCAGCCACAAGTCACGTATACAATCGCCTTACCCCAAGATAGACTATCCTGTCCAACTAGATACGGGCTCCTCAGATTTGTGGATTAAAAATAACAACTCATCACCATTGCCTAATGTAACCAGGACGGTATGCGGTCATTCATGTTTCTTTCGTCTCCCTTGACTTACTTTATTAAAGACAAAAACATCCAATGTGACAGTGAGTGTAATGTTCAATTCATCGTTCTTGGCTGATTGAGCGGGCCATAGTATGCTGTCGGATGGGCTGCGGGTTTCATCTCCTATGCTCCAGTTACCTTTGTGGGGTCAGTATGCTCAATCTTTTCCTGGTCAGAAGCTCTTATCATGCTTTAGATTGTCTATACCTCAACAGGCGTTTTTAGAAGCGACTCAAGTGAACAATCCGGCCATAGGATATGGAGCTAGAGGAATTGCGGGGCTAGGCTTCACGTCACTATCATATGTTGATGCTGAGGGCAACAAAACACAGTCCAACGCCGATCGTAGCTTGCTGTACAACCTTTTCCAAGTTCATCCTACACAGCCCAATTTCTTTGGTTTCATGTTGAAGCGCAACGATTCTCAAGCCACCGAGGAGGGCAGTTTCTCCATTGGTATGCTCCACTGCAAGTTATCACAGTCATTAGTTGGGTTGACACTGCTTCGATTAGGTGAATACGAGCCTGGGTATGAAGATATTGCAAACTGCTCCAAAATTCCCACCTGGCCACCACAATCGCCAAAACGGTGGACTGTTCTACTGGACGCCATCATCGTTGGCGGCCAGATCACAGTACCTTCAACTACTGTAGACCAAGCTCCGGTAAACAAGGCTGTCGTCCTTATGGATAGTGGTGCATCCTACACGTATGAACTATTCTTTTGGCTCTCTTAGGCATCCACAAATTCATTGATTCCATAGCTATGCACCGAGAGCAGCAGTGGATGCAATCTACGGCAATGTTGCAGGAGCGTACTTTGACAATAGCTTAGGTCAATATGTCGTGCCTTGTTCGACAGAAATCAATATGGCCTTGCAGATTGGGTGAGCAAAGCTTCGCACGGTTAAGGCGTATAAGCTGAACGTTGCTTGAAAGCGGTCAAATATTCCCCATCCATCCCCTAGATATTACCACACTCATGCCCGGAGATGTCTCTCGATGTGTCGGCTCATTTATACCTGGTACTTTTGCAACAAGCATTGGTGACTTGTAAGCTATCCTATGTTCTGTCTGGCACGATTATGTCTTCACCTATTCTTTCTAGTGACTGGCTCATCGGGGATAACGCCCTGCGATCCGTCTACGCGATCTACGATTTCGGGGATTTTGATGGAAATGGCGGCGTGGGCGACCCATACATGAAAATGCTGCCCACGGTTGACCCCGACCAAGCTTCTATCCAGTTCCACAATCAACGTGGAGGCCAACCGGAAACTAACATCACTTTCGTCGGTCTTACCGGATCGAGTCTTGAGCCAGTGATTTCGGCATCACTGAACAGCTCCACCTTTCAGAACCTCGATAAATTCATTCCCATAATGCTGGGTCTGATCGGCCTCAACACCCTCATCCTCGTCATCTTGGCCATAGCTGGTATCGTCTATCTGTGCAAACGACGAAGTAGGAGGAACGTTCGCGCTCGACCTAACCGGGGGCGTGACAATCTGAGTCCAATGCCCATGAATCCCATGAATCCCACGAACAGCTATGTCTCTAGCTTCGAACCCCCGCAACCACCACCCCATAGATATGAACCAGTATCGATGGCATTGACAGAAGACACGCTCTTTGCACCTCCATCGCCAGGATTCCGCAAGTTCGACTCTGGCGCTGGTCCATCTGGTGATAGACCCAAGTCTGTTGCATGACTTCTATCTCTGTTGTACTATGGTACATTACCAGCTTTTGACTTAACATTATCTTTCCGTCCAAGTCGTGCTGGATTTAATTAGCTCCGGGTGTAGAATAAGTATGCTATCTGACAGGACTTTTGCGATTCGTTTCAGTAATCAGTGGTTCTTCTCTTTCGTGGCGCTTTCTCCTGCGTGGGGATGAAACTCGAAGTGCTCTCCGTTTGTAATTTAGCCTCGAGTCGAGAAGTCCGAATCTTCAACTCCTCCCATTTCTTGGCTTCTTCTGGTATGTCTCTCTGCCCCCTCACACTCTCTACGATTTCCAAGATAGCGGCGTTAAGTTTTGATGCCCAGAATGCTCTATTTTTGGCAGCTTTGTTGGACTCTGTGCCTGCGCCTCGCATGATGTTATCTAGACCCAGGTGATAGATCATACGAAGGCACTGGCGCATACTAGACCGGTCTGAACTGCCCAAAGCAGCACGAATCATGGAAGAAGCAATTTCAGGCGTAGGGGTGAGGTACCGATCAGGAGACCGTTTATCGAGTTTCGGCGACATTGCAACGGCACCATCCGCGAAATCGTGGGCGTGATAGCCAGTCATGAGTTCAAATGTCCGTGCGGCAGATTGCCAATCGCCAGAATGCCAACAAGCTGTCATGACAAGACCAAAAGTCGAGAACGTGGGTCGTATTTTTGGGCCGTTCTTTCCAAGCACTTCTTGGCGAAGCATCCACTCGACGGTTGCTAACGCCTGATCGCTTCCGAATTTGCGATTAGTATTTGTTATGCCGAGGAGGGCCTTGAGGACCTCTTCCATGTGTCTACGATCAAGTATCGAAGGGCCACCGAGGTCCTCCGGCCGCCTCTTGACTTGTTGAACAAAATGCAGGCACAGGTCGTGCTTCTTGGTATAATTGCACAGTCTAAGGATCACATCGAGGCAAGCTGGTGGAAGAGGGAGGAATTCCGTCGGTGCAGACTCATCAGGTGGGTAGAGGCCAAAATAGTCGCGCACGATTTGGAATGCAAATGCTTGTTCAGATGGACCACCACGTGTCAATGCAGCCACCGCGGCAGATGCTATGTATGAATCAACCTTGAACCCGGGAGATTTTTGCGAGGCTTTGAGCATTTGTTTCCATAACAGCTTTGCATCCGCTGCATTTTTCAGGTATGGAACGGCACGATCGCCGATCATGTCGACTTTGGGTGCAAGTGCTTGGAAGATGGCGGTAAAGATAAGTTGATTGGGTGCAAGTGGCCCTTCCGAATCCAGAGCATAATAGACATCAAAGATATCTTGGAATCGACCGGCATCTCCCAAAATTTTAATGTAGGCAGCGAGCGGGTCAACTGAGAGATGAGGACTGCTGGGGTCTTCTCTTTTCACAGACGCTATGTGTCTCTGGTATGCTTCGTATAGTGAACGAACGTTCGCTAATTGTTTGGGATGAGTCGACCAGTGTTCCACGCGCGAAAAACCAGTGAACATCGTCTGAAACGTTCGCGTTGTAGGACTATGACCTCTTCGTTTCATCTAAGAGCGCAGTTTTAAAAATATCCAAAAAAACGGGATACTCTATTGACTCACGTCAGTAAACAGCAAATAAGCCAGCTTGAATCGCTTGGCCTTCATCGCTTCCCAAATGAGCGTATTCCACACCGGAGCGTTTTGTGCGTCGAGAGGCGCGTTTTTAACCATCGAAACAGCGGCGTCGATTTGATTAGCATCGCATAGTTTCTTTAGTCGTTTTGAAAGCACGTGGGGTTCCAGCATCTTCATATCGGTCTTTGGCGTCTGCGTTTTTGAGGGGTCATAATGTTTAGAGCGGAACACCCTCTTTTCGCCAGAAGGCTTTGGGGTGTCCTCTGCGGCGACATCGCCGAATGCTAGCTGTCGCCGAACGTAACGGGGAAGGCGTGGCTTTTCTGCTTCAGCAGCATCGTCCACGCTCGGAGGTCTTCTTGCACTGACTGAAAGTATACGGTCAGCTGGATGAGAGCAGTACAGGTCAAAAGAAAGCGACCTGGTGAACTGGTCGAGAAAGCACGGCAACAAAGCAGACGTGACGAGCGGATGACAAGCATTCAAAAAAAGCAGGTCTAAAAATAGTACAGAGTGACCTTCCATTCTGTTGTCTATTAAGCAGGTCATTTCTCCGAGTTCTGCGCCCAAGAATGCGCCCAGATACTTATATCCTGCTATCTCCCGTTTCCACACATGTTCAGCGTTCTAGCCGTCCTCAGTCTTCTTCTGTTCTCTGCCGTAGCGCTCCCCACGTTCGATGACTTTGGTCGTCGCTCTAGCAGCTTGAACTCGCTCATTCCAGACCCTACTCGCGTCCGAGTATTTGCGAGACACGACAACGCAATCGTACCGCATGATGTTACCCTTGTCGATCCAGGTTGCGCTTGCCTTTTCAACCTCCTTCCTTGCATTGATCTTATCATATCCATTGCACAGACTATCCTGGACATTTGACAGTTATTCCTGATGCCCTCCTTCCAATGTCGTTTCACATTTACAGGAACCGTCTGTGGGTCTATCGCAACGAATCAGCCATTTGGCCCGTCAACTTTGTGAATACTACCCAGATGTCTGGATACCCCTTACAAATGGTCGTTGGGACGAAGACGGGAGGTGTGAATCAGGGTCTTTGGTCCTGGCGAGACACCGAGTTGCACTATGATCATGGCGCTGGATGGCACACATTCTACGTATGCCCAACGCCAAATGGATATAAAGGCATATTCCTCTTTACCACGCCGTATGCCCTTTTGAATTGTTACAAGCAAAGCATCTCATTCTCATTTCAGATCTGCCTCTGCCGAGTGTGATGTCGTCACGTTTTCTCAACATTGTTGATAGTTACATTGTCCGAATCCAGATCTGCATAACCAACTACTATGCCTTCGTCTTCGGGTCAATGGACGTCTCTATGCGCCTCACAAACATTGCGATGCCGAACAAGCTGAGGAATGCCACCGCTACTGCTATCGGCTTTTTCAAGTGCGCCGACAATGATACTTTGTATGTCACCTGAGATAGCTGTCAAAAATCTGGAAATAAACTGGTGTGAATGGACACGTACATAGATGTTGTCGACATGTTTTGGTGTTAGGTTCTTGTAGGTGAATGTCAGTTTCGGCCGTCCAGTCGTATCCAGATATGTCACATGCGTCGAGATCTGACTTTCAATCGCGGGATACGGAGTGAAAAACTCAATGTCCCTGCACATCCTAATCAGCCAGCAGTCAATACGAAAAGCCTTGAAACTACATACGTCGCTCCTTCGGGCAGAACAATGTCGACTTGAGCATTGTCAATGACGGCAGCGGGGAATAAGGTCATTATTGGCAATTCAGCCACGTATTTGCCTGTCTTGGCGTCCCATCCTACAGAGTCGGCCAACGGCGTATCGAAACCGAGGGTAAAACTGTAATTCCAGCCGCCCATGATAGGGTATCGAGGACGCAAGTCTAGAACGCTAGGGCTTTTCACTGGCATTCCCTTTGGCGGGGACTGAACTGCTCGCAAGTGAGACGTAGACACATTGCCGATGGTATCGTAGTAATACACGTTAGAAACACCGGGCGGAAGATCAAGGCTAAGCGCTGGGATGATATGAGGCTGCGATTTCGGCTGGTAGAACCCCTGCATCTGATGTTGCAGGCGTGAAAAGTGGCCTTTCAGACTTGATGCAAGCTTTTTGAGTGTTTCTACAAAGACGAAGACGCATTGCACACTCACGCAGGTCCCGCATTGTAAAGGTGAATCTTATCTTCGGTGTTGAGATTTGCCCCCCAGTGGCTAATCTCGTGAGAGCGGCTATAACTGAGCAGCTCTATCACGGGTTGGTCATGGTAGTAGTGGAAGTTTATGGGCTGCTGGTGCGTCAATAAAAAGTCTTGGTTCGCTGAAGCTGGGATGTTGTTGTATGGACCGTAGGTAACCGTAGCGCCTGCTCTCGTGACCGGGGAATCCAATGTGAACGGCGTCACGTTCTTTGGCTCGGTGAAAGATATAATTCGTGGATTAAGGATTCTAACACCTAGTGTCAGGCTGTGCAGACTGATTCATCCAAATTACACACGAACCGCAGTTTCGTACGCTGCACACCAGTAGAGTATGGACTAATTACAAAGAGGTCCGTCGCGAACTTGAGCGCTTGGTCTTCTGTTTGAGATGCCCTCTCCGGCCAGGGCTTAGTAACGTGAGTTTGCACGGTTTCAAGCACGATGTTAAGGGTTCCGTTGACTGCGAGGGCTCTTGGGAGCTTGACATTTATCAAGTGATACGGTCTATTCTGGTCGGGCTCGCTCTCGTCTATTGGAAGCTCATTTTTCTCCCCTTTTATTCTGACTTGCAGCCAGCTTGTCTTTTCCCTTTCCTCTGGATTGAGGGCGAGAGAGTATGTTTTCACACCCGGCTCCAGCGCCTTGATTGCGTATGTTGTCGTGACGTGTACGAGCGAGCCACCTAATTCGAGTGTGCGTACAATAGCATTGTTTTCGAATGGAACAGCAGAAGAGAACGAAACAGAGGCCAGGTAGCCAAGAAGCAGGAGGGGTAGACGATGTGGCCGCATCGTCGAATGACGTGGAGGAACAAGACGAGAATGGGATTACTATATTAGGTATGTATGTAATATGTATCACCATGCCCAACTGGCACTTGGGACGCGAATCGGTCTATTTTCCCTCACAAGAGAGGCAGAGACGATCTTCTTCAGCTTCCGCTTCTTCTCCTCCGCTTTCTTCTCCTCAACCGTCTTTCCTTCCTTCAGAACAACATGTATCCGTGCACTCGGCCGGATTCTAATTCCGTACCGTCCTCGACCTTTCGGCTCCAGTCTCTTGCTTCGCTTTGCTCCCTTTGTCACCCATGCCTCAGCTGCGCGAGCCAGTCAGATCTCTGCCGTCATAACATCGCAACAGCATACGTACCCACGACAAGTTTCGACTCGTTTAGCTTCTTGTACCGTGCAGCATGGTCCCTGGCCGTTGCTAACATGTTCAAAATACGTGTACTTGCACGCTTTTCGCTGAACTGCATTTGAAGTATGGCATAGTCGATAGGCTTTCCGGATATTTGTCTGCCCAGCATGTTCAACTTGCGATGCGAGATCTTGAAGTTTGCCGTCGAGTATTTATGCTGTCATATAATATTCAGCAAGTGCCTACGGTCTGAGACTAGTTAATCGTACTTGCCTCCGTCGGCCGTGGATTGCTCGGCTTCTTGAGCCGTACACCGTCCATTCCTTTCGAAACTTGTCGCGTCGAAACGGTGTCGAAGATGCTCGTTTGACCCTCTTCTGCCGCTTTCTTTTTCGCCGCGTCAATCTCTTTCTTGGTCTGCTTCTCCTTGATTCCAGGAGCAAATTTTTCCTTGACCCAATTTATCGGGTTCAGATAGCTTGCACTGGAGAATTCGTTAATAAGCTTCGGATTTCACAGTTCAGTGCTTGAACACACTTTCGGCGGCATTCTAGCGCCAACAATGTGCTAGGTGGTCGTTGTAATCTAACAGACCGCGCCAATATTCCTGCATCCAACAAGTCAGATGCTGAAAACCGTCTCACAAAAGCACGTACCATGGTGTAGACCACTTTGCATCTCTGAAAGTTCGTGTGACCGACTGTCACGACTCTGTCCACTTTGGGATGAGACGCATCACTGCTATTACACGTTCACTACACGTCTGCTGGGCAGCAAGGCGCTAAGGCCCCCATCTACTTTTTTTTCAAAATGCTCGGCACAATGCTCAAAGTCGCGCTACTGCTCATAAATTCCATTGCCGTCCTGAACGAGGAGCGCTTCCTTGCACGAAGTGCGTTCTTTACCTTTTTGAATATGACATAACTAAACTCACCCCTCTCTCTCGTCAAGTTGGTTGGCTATCATCGTCACAGCAGCCACGGGATGCACATCATGTATATCCAGGATATGATCAAACTGGTTATGGAGCTGTACAGCAGGACGCAGGAATCAAGGCGAGACTGGTAGACCTTATTAGTGCAGTCCGGACATTAATGAGAAGTGCGTCTCTTATGCTCGACTTTTTTGAGGATCTAACATACTTGAATGGCAGTTCCACTCATTGTCATCAATATCATTGTCATCGTCTATGAGCTGTTGCTAGGAGGTTAATGTAACAAGAGTCGTTTGGAGATACCACTTGGTGCAGAACACTGGCAGATGTAACTACATTCATGGACTTCTTTCGTCCTTTCATTTGCACTAGAAACTATTTCCGCAGTGCATCAAACTTGCCCGTAATTCAAGCGGTCGTATGCTTCATTGATTTGTCTGACAAAATCCTTGACGCTGTGTCCATTCTAAACATATTCGCCTTGAACGACACTACCTAATTCCACAAAGAATGAGCCACTCACATAACATTTCTTCCATTTGCCATCATGAATACAAACTTTTTTGCCGTCAATAATGATGGTGCAACTTTTCCTAAGTGGAGTGTTGAAGATCATATGGTCACGCTCAGCTCAGCTCAGACTCACTTTATACCCAATTTCTTGGTCAAAGCGACACTGTCTTGCAGGAGCTTGACACCTTCTGCACCTGTCCCGCTACCATCTAGTCCAGCGCACTGCCCAACGCCGCTATTTTCCCAATCAATACCGACGGCGCGGGCGCATTTCAAAGCGAGCGAAGGTTGTCCGACGTGTTCTCTCCCTCCAAAGTTTTGGCACTGAACAAACTCCCACCAATGCGACTGAGAGGCATGTTTAGCAACGCAGAGCTGTTGCACGTTGCCTGCGCACTCTTCGGGCCCGTGCATACATTCAACTCCAAAAGTCGGCTCCGAGGGATCTAACCTGAGATCTCGTGAGCCAACGCTGGATAGTACACGACCACTGCGCGACGTACTTGGCGATGTAACGCATAGATAGAGTAACCTTATCTTTCACCTGTTGCAGGACTCTGTCGAACATGGTTTCGCAGAAGATGGCGTCCGGGCAACGGCTCATGACGCCCAGCTCGACAGGTACTTTGACATCAGCGTGGTCAGTGTGTTGTGCGCCATCCTGAACAGTGAGGGGAGGTAATCTCGAAGCGATTACCGAAACAATAAGCAGCGACAGGAAGATAAGACGGTGGATCATGTCGCTAGGGTTCGAGCCCAATTGCGTCCGCAACGGTATAGCAGCTGACTAACAAGCTCTCGTGGTGGTTAAATTTAGCATTAAAGTCTAAATTTAACTTGACGGAAAAGCCACTAACTACAGAGTATCTGAGTACTTCACAGTAGCGAGCAGCCCCCAAGATCGGCTGCATAAACCCGACCGACCTTCAGCGATGGCCGTTGTCGACAAATTCGCTGTTCAATGAGTCCGACGTCATGAGCCATTTGTGCGTCATGTGTAAACGGAGACCATGTGAATCAATGCGCGATTTATTGAACCACTCAGAAATGACAGACCCAGGCAAAATTACTAAGACGCCTTTCTGGTTGGAAAATAAATAGCGAGACTTGTCCAGAGTCAGGACAACACCACTATGGAAATTGAGACAACGATTCATATTCAGAACCTTCACTGCGAGAGGTGAGTTTCAGGTGAACTTGATGTTGCAATATTTAATGTTGAACTCGTCGCTCTGCCAGTTGTGTCCGTGCCATTCAGCAGTCATTGGATAGCCTTTCGCCGACACCGTCGACGATAGATGTTTCTCTACGCCAACGTTCTGTCAGAGTCATCCACGATCCAGGCCTCTTGCTACAGAATATACAGGCAGCACTCCTCGACACAGGCTTTGATATCGTGGTTGAAGCCCTGAATACCAAGGGAGAGAACGATGGACAGGGGGATACACATTTCGGAAAAGCCAAGATACACGAACGGGTTTGTCTCCTTTGCAACCAAACGTCTGGGCTGCAGGCTTCTTCCACGGTCCCCACATTGACGAAGACAGCTGTCGAAGGACAAGCAGATCCAGACCAGTATAAGCTGACATTATCTGTCGGAGGAATGACCTGTTCTTCTTGTACGCGCGCGATCACCGAAGCCATGGGTAGTATACGGGGTGTGGACAAGGCTGCAGTCAGCCTCTTTGACAGTTCGGCGTACTGCAGACTAGAAGAAAAGAAACTCGCCGATCTCGTTCGTGAGGCGATAGAAGACTGCGGGTACGAACCTCGGGTCGTGCGCGTCGAGCGGGAACACCAACCTATCGCCACGGAAGTAGCCTCCACCAGGACCGTTGCGCTAAAAATAGACGGCGTCTCCTCCGCGTATGTGCTATCTCGTTATACGGGACCCGCAAACTAACCATTCGCTCACCAGACAATGTGCGAAGAGAATCACTGCGGCAATCGAATCCATTGGAGATGGCGTAGTCATCGAGAAGACTCTTGCGGTTCCTGCAGACCCAATTGTAGTCGTCTCTTATGTTCCAAGGCCGCCTTCATTCACAATACGAAACATAGTATCAGTCATAGAATCGTCAAACAACCCTCCTTACCGTGTAGCCGTTCATCACCCGCCATCACTGGAAGAATGCACCAAGACAATGCAAGCTCGAGAAACGAGGAATGTCTTATTCCGTCTGATCTTTGCGACATTAGCGGCTATTCCAACCTTCATCATCGGCATCGTTTACATGACTTTAATCAAGGACGGGAACCCAGGGAAAATGTATCTAATGGAACCGATATGGGGCGGCAATGCATCCAGGTCAGAATGGGCTCTCTTCTTCATCGCAACACCGGTCATGGCCTACAGCGCAAATGTCTTTCATCGAAGCGCGGTGAAGGAGGTGATGGCGCTCTGGAAGAAAGGCAGCTCGGTAAGCCTACTGAGGAGGTTCACCAGATTTGGCAGCATGAACCTCCTAGCGTCATGCGGCGCAACAGTAGCATACGTTGCTTCCCTGGCATTGCTAGTACTGGCAGCAACCAGGAACCAAAGTGAAAGACCTGACAACACAACATATTTCGATGCAGTTGTCTTCTTGACCATGTTCCTGCTGATGGGTAAGAATGATCCTCGTTCCCGGGAAGACAGAAGCTGAATGACAAAAAAGGTCGGTTCATAGATGTAAAAAGCAAGTCCCGCACGGTAGATGCCATCACAGCGCTGTCCTCGCTCCGCCCTTCAGAAGCATTGTTGACAGTCCCTAATTCATTTTCACCAAGCGAAACATCCATGGAAAAGCTTGAAGAGGGCTCCGGAGAACCCAGTGAGGAAAATAGCACTGGCATGCTCCCGGGATCGAAAATACGAAAGGTGCCAGTGGATTTACTTGAGATCGGGGATGTAATTTGCGTTCCGTATGGCGCTACGCCGTCAGCCGATGGGACAGTGATCGATGGCGAGACAAGCATGTTTGACGAGAGCTCGTTGACTGGAGAATCGCGACTTGTCTCCAAACAGCCCGGAGATAAGGTGTACATCGGAACGATCAACAAAAGTAGGACCGTCCATGTGAAGGTCGATGCTACTGGGGAAAGAACAATGTACGTCGATAAGCGTTCCGTTTGTCCAGTACTTGATTGCATAAAAAGGCTGCAAAATATCGTCAAGGTAGTTCGCGAGGGTCAAACCCGGCACGCTCCCATCGAACGCGTGGCAGACATCATTACAAGCTATTTCGTTCCTGTCATAACGCTCTTTGCTATAGTCACTTGGTTGGTTTGGCTCGTTCTTGGCTACTCCGGAGCCCTGCCGAGAGATTATCTTGACATCGAAACAGGTGGCTGGGGTGAGCAGCTAGTTGATAGATCTTGACATGGTAACTAACAATAACTGACAGCTGTTTGGTCCCTTCGCTTTGCCATCGCAGTATTTGTTGTGGCGTGCCCCTGTGGAATTGGCCTCGCCGCACCGACAGCTTTCATTGTTGGCATGGGTATAGCAGCCAAGAGCGGTATTCTCGCGCAGGGAGGTGGTGAAGCCTTCCAGGAGATGTCTCAACTGGATGTCCTCGTGTTTGACAAGACGGGCACCCTCACAGAAGGTGGAGAGCCCCAAGTCTCCGGATCTTTCTTCGTCGATGAGGGTAGATGGAACAAAGATACGATTAAAGACGTTGCTGCAGAGCTCGAGAAAACATCGTCTCATCCTCTAGCAGTGGCAATCCGTCAGCATTGTGCAAGAAAGAGTACAGGCAACCTTATGGCTTCAGATCTTGAAGAAGTCCCTGGACGCGGTTTGAAGGCTAATTTCAAGTCATTGCAATGCACGGCCGTGATTGGCAGCGAGAAATGGATGAATGATCATGGTGCAATCCCGGGCGACACCTTGTCAGAGCAGCTGGAGCGATGGAAATTGGAAGGAAAGAGTGTTGCCCTTGTCTCAATCCGCGACGATGAACAGCCAGCAGACCAGAGGAAGTTCCTGATCGTGGCCGCTTTTGCAATTTCAGATACACTACGTCCCAAAGCGGTTGAAGTCGTTAGATGGTTCCAGAAACAAGGGATCGATACGTGGATGATAACGGGCGATAACCCGAAAACTGCAGACGCTATTGCCTCGTTGGTGGGAATTCCACGGGAGAATGTCATCGCTGGTGTTCTTCCACATGAAAAGGTACGCAAAAATGGTGTTCGAGTTCTGAGTCAGGTCTAACTGTTCAATGTTACAGTCAGAGAAAGTGCAGCAACTACAGCAAGGCCAAACCGGGAGTCTACGTCGAGGAGCCGGTCGCAACATAGTAGCGATGGTGGGAGATGGCATCAACGACGCACCTGTAAGTAATAGCAACCGACTTGAGCTGGACTTTGAATGATGGTCGATTTATAGGCGCTTGCTGTTGCAGACGTTGGTATTGCTATAGGATCCGGAAGTGAGTGGCCTATCGGAAGGAAAAACGTTGTTGACTGTTGAATGATTAGGCGACGTGGCAATCTCAAGCGCCAGCTTCATCCTGGTTTCGTCCAACCTTCAAAGTCTAATCACGCTCCGTGACTTGTCAACCAGAGTTATTAATCGCGTCAAATTCAACTTTGTCAGTCATTTCATCACTCACGGGACATTCATTTCCTGAGATTTAATCATTAAAGGGTTGGGCGTTGATATACAACATAATAGCGGTACCAGTAGCTGCTGGTGCGATTTATCCAGCCAGACATGTACGACTCGATCCAGCTTGGGCGTCCCTGGCTATGGCATTGTCGTGAGTCCAATATTAGTGGAAGCTTGAATGCAGGAGGTAAAACTGACATTCGATTCGCCCAGATCTTGCTCCGTGATTGTCAGTTCGCTTTTGCTCCAAACGTACAAGGCACCAAAGACAACATAGAGAAACCTGTTCATCCGAAATTCCAAGTTCACGCGTTTTCTTTCGTTGGAGAGACTTGATTGTCCTTAACATCATGCACGATCTTTGTATAGTATAGTAGTTACCACCAGATTCTTGCGAGCCAAGAGAAAACTTGTATTCAGGTGCGATTGTGGTCATTTGATGAGTGATGACCGTGACTCGGTGGCGTCACGCGAACTTTCACTCTCGTGATGTATACTACTGTATAACGATATGCCTCCCCTCAAAACTTTACGCCTTTTTAACAGTAGCTTCCCACACCTTCCTTGCTTCGGCGTCCAACGCTGGCGGTGTAAAATAGCGACACCGCGCTCTGAAAGCTGTACAAAGTTCAGTATGAACACTGCCACAAACCGTTACAACAACTACCCACCGTCCACCGAACGCTGTCTTACTATCGACTCTACAGTCAACTCGTTGTGAATTTGCCGCCGCTGTCAGAAACCATTATTTGACGACGCCTGCATAGTTTTGGCGGCGCACCTTGACTTCTTCAGCGTACTTCTCAGCCTTTATTTTCCTCTGTACTGACGGATCCACATTCTCGCCGTCTATGCCCTTTTGCTTCTCGTCTATGGACTGATCAACGACCCCGATACAGTACCCCACTAGCTGTGTACGACGCTCCCAGTTTGCTAGCGCACGTATTTCAACAGGGCACGTATACGCGCATGTAGAGGATGCATACCGACTAGTTCTCTCCATAGATATGCGCATGCCTCGTCTTGCACATGTCCTGTTAGCTTTCTGTCCCCTGTCCTTTCACGGTCACGCATTGTAGCGTTGGCTCTGTTCAACCTCATCACAATGGTGTCATCCAGCTTTCGGTACTCTTTTAAAAGTTCTGCAAAAATGTAGCATTTTTGTGTAAAGTTGGTAATAATGGAACAAACGTAGTGACGCTACCTTTGAATAATGTGAGATCATGGCATGTAGACGGTGAGACGTGAACAATTTGCGGCGTCAGTGATGGTGCTTGCACAGCGAGGCTCCCCAATTGCGGTTGTTTAGATGGCATTTCTGCTCAAGAGGACATTACTTACTGAGGCCGGATGTTGTGACGGCATACGGCAAGTCGGATGACGGAACGTGGGACTTGGCTTCCTTATCGAGACGTGATTATATTATGTACAACATTAAGATCGTAAGATTAATTACAACGGCTAGCGTAATAGGAAAGACTTTAAACTAGTTACACATCGATAATTACGACCCACAATTGAGTTTCTGCAAGAACGACAAGGTATGCGGCGAGCGAGGTCAGCGATGCGATCCAATGCTTCGTCTTGGTTTGGGTTCATATCCGTGAACCCTGTATGCATGGCGCGTTCTCTTTGACGGATCCCTAAACCACTTCCCGCATTGGAACATGCATGGATGCGGTTTCGCACCAGTGCTGGGAAATAGTCAAATAACTTGCGTAAGTGAAGTTTGTTCCGTCTATACGTAAACACGTACTGTGTGTTTTGATGAATGTTTCGCGATGATTTCTTCAACGTAAAGTTTAGGCCAACTTGTAGCCCTGAAAAAAAACAATTGGACCCACCTGCGCAAACCGTCTTGTACAGTATTGGCATTTGAACCGCCTAGCGGCCGATTAGACATCGGTGAATAAGGCAAGGAGACATGAACTTGCTTGATCTGCATGTGCGTATTTTCTATATGCCGCTTTACCAACTGCCTCTTAGCAGTGTAGTTACAGCACTGATAGCCGAGGTCCCACAGACAACGATACATGACACGGCCGTCATGACCGTTCGTCACGACCGCGCACGCATCCCAGCCCGAATGAAGCGGTGCGTCCTCACTGGACACGCTTGCATCGTCATCGTCGTCATCTGGGGAATCATTTGACCGGTCGTCCAACACTGAAATTCGAAATAATCAGTTGGGTATTCTGCAGCCATTTAAGAAGGCTGCCAACCAGATATATCGTCACTGCAAAGAGTTGGAATTAAAGTGTTTAAAGACTCTGGAATCGGACTTACTCGTTAATAGCTGGCGGCGTCGGAGTGTCTAGATCAGCTAACTTGGTAGAAGCAAGGGAACTACAATTTGGTGTTGGCAACAATTGATCCTGCAAGGAAGATGAACAAGGCAACCTTGTTGTGTCTAGCTTTTTGGGAATAGTGGGCGGAGGATCGCAAATGGTCACGGGTGGACTTGTCCTGCGGCTGCGCCAAATGTCGCCAGTCGGATCGTGATGACCTCTTTGACCGGTCAATGCATGATGAGATCAAAAGGGTGCTCCTCACCCTGCAGCAATTCGTGATATATGGCGAAAGGGTGGTAAAATGATCTTTTTCTCACCCCTGAGGCCGCCAGCGTCGACATGCGAAGAGTCGATGATACATGCTCGAGGGACCTCTGGTGAGGCGCAAAAACGCGCGCTGCACGTGCTGAGACTCGAGAGTGAATCTGCGTAGTGGGGGTAAAGTTAGAATCAGAGAAACAATAATCACGCCACTCGCTCATACCAAGGCTGGTGGGCGGCGATTGTGGCTGCAGGCTTGGGGACAATAAATTATCAGTGAACTTGCCTGGTACAACATAATAGACGAATATCTCACGTTGTGGACGGGAACGCCATAAGAACAGACTGGGGCAAAGCTTGGGGAAGACGAGAAACAAAAAGGACGGATCGTTTTATAAATCAGCCATGTTGCGCCCACAAATTACAGCCACAGAACAGGTTGATTGTCGACTGATTGGCCGTGATTAAACATTGCATTGAAAGGCCGCGAAACGAAACTGGGGTATGCGCATTTATTCATACGTCAATTGATTGAACTCATTGAACTCTGAAAAAATGACACGACAATGGTACTTAATTAAACGCACAAACGTGAAAAAAAGAAAGTGAGAAGGCCCTCACTAGGGTAGTGCTTTGTTTGTATTGGGTAATATAACGACATGATACAATCTGGGAAAGAACACATCGGCCGGGTATAGAAAGTCTTTGCCTAGAGCGTTTTCGGATTTGACAAATGCGCGGCCGTGAGATAAATAAACGATAGCGGTTAACTAGCATGAGAGACCATCAACTCGGCTAAACGTTAAATTACGGAACGTACCCAAGAACCGGTGGAATATCATTGCTGCATAGAATCAGGGTCAACATTGGACGATTTTGTGATGACGCGTTTGGCCTGTTTGGCCCCTTTGAGAGGCTTTATGGGACGAGGCGTGTTTGATGGATCGGCAAGAGAAGGAAGCTCGTCTGCCATTTCCATGTCAGAGTCACTACTCAGGGTAGCATCATCATCGGAGTCTGAACGCTGTCTCTTCCTTGGAGAAACCGGAGGGGTGGATGGTTGAGAATGGAACACGTCGTGTAAAGTGTCCTTGGCAGACTGGAAAATGTCTGCTGACTTGGTAGGAGCGGATTGGGGTGATTCAGAAGGGCGTGTTGCATAACCCTCAGTTACGTCTATGACGGTTAAGAGGAGGGGTGAGAGCCACGAGGATACTTACTCTTTCTTATGCGGGAGCCGAGATTGCGGAGACGTGTAGCGAGGTCGTCTGAAAGGCTGTGGGGGGTTAGATAGACAGACGGGAAGGAAGAGAAGGACGAACGAGGGATGGGAGGGGGGATTGGTGGGAGGAGCGTGAGCAAAGCGTTTAGAGGCCATTGTGACCGTAACTCTACCGCAGCTCAAGTGTGCCGGCGGGCCTCCTCGCCCTCCCCAGCGTTGGCAATGATAATGCTCCTCTCTTTTCTTTCTTTCTTTTACTTTCTTTCCATTAATGCCCAATCTATCTCTACTTCTATTTCTCTTCCCCCTCTTCAGTGGATCAGCCTATCTCCCCTTCTCCAGTCCTCAAACGCTCCCCCTGCTCTCAGAGATGCTGCAATCGCTTATGACGAAAACAGGTGTGTGCTTTCCTTCCCATCTTCCCCCCCTCTCATCACCGTCCCATTCCAGTCGCTCTCTCATCGTATTCGGAGGTGAATCTCAAGGCGGTTTCCCTCAGTCACAGACTTATCTGTCTGTCGCATATTATCTCCATCTAACCTGCTTCCGCTCATAATTGCCTAGCCTCAATCTCGATTCCCTCATGTGGTCGTCCCCAAATCCTCCCGTCGGTCTAACCGAAGCGCCACCTGCAAGGAGCGCCGCCATAGCTGGCTTGGACATCGCTGCAAGCTAGTGCGTTCATACCGCTCTTCATTTGTAAACTACCTTTAATTCTACAGTCGTCATGGTTTTGTCCTTGTTGGAGGCAAAGGTTCCGATGGTCAGGCTTTGTCCGACATTTGGGTAATTATCAATTATATCCTCAAATTCCGAGCAAACGGTCATCCATTTTTTATCGTAGGAGTTTGATCTTAACAGTCAATTCTGGTCCAGAGTATCAGTCTCTCCTGGTAGTCCATCTCCCAGGTGGGGTGCTTCTGGTGGTATCGACACCCGCGTCTCTACAGTTCAAGATCCTCGCCTTTCCTACCCCAACAATACCTTCTACCTTGCTGGAGGCACCAGTGGCTCACAATCCGACGCGCTGTCCGATATATGGCGACTCAATATCTCAGGCGCCCTTGCCGCAAACTTGCAAAGCTCGGTGGGATCATGGGAACATCTCACCATTGGCAACCTACCTGCCAAAGTCGGCCAGGGTGGAACCGTTATCAACAACCAGATTGTATCAGTAGGAGGTTGCAACTCCTCTGCTGGCAATTCTTCCGCATGCGCCCAGCAAGATTCCTACGTGGTCACTGTCGGCGGCAGCAACAATGTAATCTCACCAAATCCCTGTCCGGCACCACGATATGGACCCGCACTCGTGCCAAATATGAATGCTTATTCATCCTCGTTTTCGTCGCAAGTTTTCGTGCTATCTGGCATCTATAATTCATCATTGTGGGATGTGGGTGGGAGCACCAACGACGGCGAAATAGTAAGAGCTCTTTTATTCGTCCACGGCTGTTAATTCTCAACATACCACAGGCTGTTCTCGACAGCAATGGTGGGACGTGGATCAGAGCCTTACCGGCTGGAGATCCAGGTTCGACAGGTCAAGCCTCCTATCCTGTCGCTCGAGAGGGTGCCGCTGTCGTTGCGTATCCGAATGCTGTTGTTGGTCAAAACCGCAAGACAACATCGGATATCATTGTAAGCTCCTTGCTGTCCCATGCCATCTGTTCTTGTCTGACAACACCTGTTAGATGTTTGGGGGTCAAGATGCTTCCGGCCGCTATCTTTCCGATCTCTGGTTACTGAGATCTTACAATGGCTCTGTTACTTCGTCTAACCCCCAATGGTCAGGTGGTAGTGGCCAGTTGCAGACGGGTGTTAACGCGGACGGCTCTGGTGTGCTAATGCAATTCCCAAACAAATGTGCCACTCGAATCACTGCATCTAGTTCAACTAGTCCCAGTAGCACCTCTTCTTCACCTCGAGGAACAGCGCCGTCCAATTCTGACACAAGTCTGGCATATGATACAACAATCATTCACAAAGTTTTCGCTCCCCTCTCAGTAGCTCTGCTCCTGCCGATATCGATTTATTTCCGATTAACTTTGTCAACTTACACTGACAAAAAAATATCTGAAAGTCAGCTTAGTTGGTTTCTCGCTGCCTCCACCCTCACTTTCCTGGCTTATGCGGTGGGCATTGTTGGTTTGGTCACATCATTCGCCTTCCTTTCCAGCTCTCTACCTACAGCACGCACGACCTTACCAACCGCACATGGCCAGGTTGGTCTTGCGTTCTTTGTCTGCTTGTACGTTATCATCCCCGCACTATTTGTTCTACGATACTTTATCGCTCGCTCGGCGCTCTTCGAAGATGGCAGGAATACCGAGATAGAGGAACGGGTAAATTCTCTCGACACGACGGAAAAGCCTAGTTCATTGCCAGGACATGCCGGAAGCACTGGACATAGTTCAGGGGCTTCTCCACCCTCGTCTCCTCATATACAGTCCCAGTCTCTCGGTCATGTGCGGAATCGGACAACTGAAGCTATCATGTCCAGTGACACCGAGTCGGTCACCTCTGGTGGGCAACACCGCGCGTTTGAAGTCCTCAACCGCCCTCCAAAAAGTCGACATGCAAGCAACAACTGGGCCCAGGTATACGTGGAATCGTCGCAACCCCTGAATCCGAGGAGCCTGAGTGACGTTGATTGGCTTCTGCGTCGGAGAAGTCTGAATGCCGTGGTTAGCCCTAAAAATTACTGCTAATGATTAGTACCTTACTTTTTCAGGACGAATTGGACTATGCCATTACCCAACTTCACAATGCTCGTCAGGCAACACCCGCCACCACCGATAGATTAATAAACATCCAAGCATCTCATTTAGAAAACACCGTCAGGTACCCGTCGTATCTCGATTCAGTCATCCACATCTTTTTACAAGCGTCATTGCTCGGAATCTCCGTCGTATCACTCTACGCTCTCTGGTCACGAGGATATAACGCGTGGTTTATCATTGTCCTTGTTTGGACCGTGCTTTTCTATGCAGTCATCTTTGCTTTCTCATGGTTCGGTCGGCCTGAAAAGTCGATGCTGTCCGCCACGTTGCGTAGATTGCGTGGAGGGGCAGTGGTCTCTATGGCATCTGACAAGGAGGAGCTTGGTTCGCAGCATTATCCACCAACATCACCACGGGGACCGTATTTCCACCAACCACCCTACCGTGCTGCTACACGGGAAGAGTTGGCGCAAGCAAGACCCATAAGCCTTACAACGGATGACGAGGACGATCACATTGACGAGGATACCAGACAGAGGATGATTGAAGAGGAAATGGAGAGGCGGGACGTTTCAATTGTAACTGTACCAAGACGCAGATTATTGGTAGCCAATCCTTCTTAGATCTTTGCATTGATAGTCGTGTTGCTTTGAGTCTGTTATACTGTTCAATACCCATGGATGATTTATATTCCGGTTACCATGCTATTTCTAACGAAAATTATCTCAGCCCCAAGATGGCGAGGTATATTATACAGTCCATGCAATAAAATGGTTAATGATCACCCTCAACTGCGACGTCATGTCTCCACTTGTCCACCCGGCCGAATTTGGCAGTATCTTGCGCTGGTGGAGGCGATGGCATTGGTATTGGAGGTTGCATCATCATCGGCATCGCAGGCATCACAGGAGGGGCAAAGAAACCAGAGCCGTACATAGACGGTGGACCAAAAAACATGCTATTTTGAAACTGTGCTTGCATCATTAACTGTTGTTGTTGCTGTTGTTGTTGTGCAAACATCTGGTATTGTGTTCGTCTCTGCTGTTCTGGGTGGAACGCCAGCGGCGTATCATCATCGTCACCTCCTTGTGGAAGGTGGTTCGCTACCGTTGAGGCACGTAGACCCAATGGCTTGTCGTCGTCATCGCCATCGTCAACGGCGGCGTTAATGGGAGGAATATTCCCTGTCTTCTTCTGCATCAGAGATGACAATGGCTTCTCCTCGTCAGAATCGTCTGGCTGTTGGAGCCGTGCTGCTGCCTTGTTGACGGCCATTGACAGAGGCAGGTCCTCGTCACTATCATTATCCTCAATCTTTGGCGCGCGACGTCTCTGGGATAGATAACGAGGACCAACTCCTGTTGTTCGACGCGGCCCCTCCCCGTCAGAGTCAGAAAACCACTGTCCTGCGTCATCAGCAGGGGCATGCGTTGGCAAACCAGCTTGATCATCGCTCTCATTATCGTCGTCGTCATCATCATCCTCCTCCGTGGCCTTCGGTGGGCGACGTGTAGCACGTGCGATGTTAGGTAGTGTAGGGGGCTCAATAGAGACCCTCGCCTCGACTCCATCTTGATGGACTGCCTCGGCATCAACGGAGGCGTCGCCTTCTAGACCCTTCTTCTTCAGTTTCCTCTTCTTTCGTCTCTTCTTCTTCTGCTCTTCTTGCTCCATTCTCTTCTTTTGCTCCTCTTTCTCTTTCTCTTCCTCCGCCTGTATTTCATGAAGTTTAGCCATTTCGCGGTCCCACAACGTATCAACGCCGAAAACGGAACGACTGCTAATCATTCTAGGCCCAGATATTGTTGGTTTAAACTTCTCTCCCTCATCGTCAAAGTTTAGTAACGGTTTGGCGTTCGAAGAATTTCGGCGGCTTAATGGTTGGTGTGAATCAGGTGCACCGAGTGAACTTTGACGCAAAATTGTGGGCCGTGGGACTAAACTTGCGGGATCGATGAGAGTACTGGAACGCGTCAGCTGGCGAGACATCATGGAGGGGCGTTGGTCCCCAGTGAAAACACTATTGACATTGTATCAACCAAATCTGACACACATACTGAGGGAGTAGATATTACCGCTGTTTGCTACGAAGTTGCGCCTTGCGCATCTCCAGATCATCAATCAAACTTTTACCAAAAAGTTTGCCAGCAGGACGAGCGTGGTCGGTGCCTATGCCAGCAGATGCATTGGGAGGTAAAGGATTGTCGTCTCTTTCGGGTGCAATAAACTCGATTTGTTCACCGTCTTCAGTTGCTCTGGGAATTCCAGCAGTGATTTCCGAGTAAGGATCCCTCTGACCACCAACATGAAGAGTATTTCTGAATGTCATCTGGGATAAGGAGAGATTTATGAGTGGATTAGGAGTGAACGAATTCGACGCAATCGGGGGCTTGTTAGCCAGATCTGCAGCTATCGTGGAAACATGTCGGGAGGAACGAGCTCCAGGAGGTAAAGGTGGCCCATCCGTAGACAGTAAGAATCCATCTCTAACTTGAGTTTTCGGGGGTGGTGCGTCAGGCGAAACAGGTTGTAGAGGGCTGGGCATTACAAGTATTTTCGGTCGCAGAAGATCCAGTGTAGTAGAAAACTTTCGCTCGCGTCTAGGGGAATCCTGACTGCTGGGCACAGCTTCCTGTTCTGGCGGTAGCTTTGACCCGCTAGAGTACGTGCGAGCGTGACTTGTAGCCTTCGGGTCGAATCGCGATAAACGAGATGGGGAAGGAGGCCGGACCGCAAACGGATTGTCATCTGCCTGTTCTAGCGTATCATATGGTAGCCCTTCCGGCTCATCCTGTAACATCATCTCCGTACTTGCGCGTGAGAGCTTGCGGGCTTCTATAGTACTCTGTTTTGGTTCGAAGCGAGACCCGACTGAAACCCGCCGACCATGCAACTCGCCCGGAAAGTGAGGTGATGGGGAACGGGCGGAGCTAGAGGGAAACGGTATTGACTGTAGGGCAGAAGACGAGGGCCGTTGAGCAGCTGAATATGACAACCGGCGGGGTCTCTGGACAGGAAATTGAGATGCCTCCATGCCAGCAAAATCTAACGGAGAGCCAAACGATTTCCTCCGTTTAGAGGCGTCCAACAGACTGTTATTTATTCCTGGATATTCTGCGATACCTCCGAGACTGACGGACCGCGATGTATTGATAGCACGCTTCGGAAAAGTAGGGTGGCCATCGTTTGTCAGTGGAAAGTGGGATAGGACGGAAGACACTGCATGGGGAGGAGGTACAGCTGCCTTTGCTTTTCCTTTCGCTGATTTACCCTTTTCCTTCGGAATCAGCGAATCCAATCCCCAAGATGCCAGGTCGACTTCCAATTCTTCTTCACCTCCATCACTTCCTTCCTCGTCACTGAAGAGATCGTCCGGCCCAAATGGATTTCTGAGTGTGTGAAGGGATCCCCTAGATGCTCGAGACCGCCTGGTAGTGTCGAGGAGAGATTCCCTTCCACCCAAGCTTCCCGTTTCAGTCGGTAGAGACACGCCAAGATAGTCGCTCTTGCGTGACGATAATTGAGGCGGAGCAGCCGGATTGCGACGAAAATGAGCAAAAATGGCACTGTCCTGCGCCTTCGTTACAGGAGCATTGGGATTGGTGGGATCATTGTCATACTCTATGAAGTTACAATTAAATGTTGTTGGAGACAGGGACGTCAGAAACATACCAAGTAAAGCGGCTGCTAGCTGTAGACGAGAGAAAGCTGGAGCAGATGACATTCACAGAAGAGAACAAGCAAGAGAACTGAAGGATGCTGGAGGGAGGAGAGCGGCGTTACATCTACTGTCTCTCCTGTCACGGCTACGCTTATAATGGACGAAACATGAATTATAGACATAGATAAGACAATTATACTACGACTGCATTCATAGCTCAACATGTTCATACCCAAGTGGCTCATCATCCGTCATCTCTTCAATGTCGATTTGCAACTGTGATTTCAAGGTCATTTTCGCAACTAGATAGTGGGTTAAACGATATACCTTATCCTTCAAGTGATCTGGTAGGATAACTTGTGGTTTGTCATCATCTTCTGGCATGTCTTCTAGCTTGTCCTTGAAGACTATAGGAGGCGCCTCTACCTCCTCATCAGAGGGGAGCTCCGGGTCTACGGGAGGAGCTGGTTTCACAGTTTCGTCCGTTGGGGCAGTCTCAGATACGCCTAACGAGCGTCTTAACACCCGATCCATACGAGTGAAGAATCTGACATTATCATCAATAAAGTCACCGTTTTCAAACCGATTATCATCTCACTCATTAGAGTTTCGAACCTCGAATCCGGAACGAACCAGTGCTGAGTCAATGAGGATTGCCGTGACTTCCTTTATCTCTGCTTCGGCGCTTTCATCTCTCTCCTCAGTTTCTGCAGGCAATCCTTCGATGCGACGTAACAGGCCCTCTATAAGGGGTGATCGAGGATTGATCTCGAGTACCTTTGCTTTGAGTGCCAACTCGTGCATTGCTTCGTTCTTGTTCATCTTGGCATTAGCAGCATCTGCAAGACTCGAATTAGAAGAGTCCAGTTGAGCAAGTTGTCACTCACTCATCATTCTCTGTACGTTTGCTGTGTAACCGTAACTATCAGCAACAATAGCACATGGACTCTTGACAAGCCTGGTCGAGAGCAGAACTAAACTGACCTTCAGTCCAAATACATCATCCATAATAGCGGGAACTCACCATCACGAACAAGCCCCACGGATTGTTCTTTTAACCAATCGAGGAGAGGTTTGTATCTCTCATCCAAGGCCTTTTGTTCCTCCTCTTCGGTTGTATCTGCATCTGGGAAAGGTTGAGGTTATATTGTCTTGCAACTGAAATGAGTTCTCACCTTCGTCGCCAAACTTCAACCCAGCTTTGGCAACATCCTGGAATGGAACTTTCCTGTGCGACGGTTCAATGAGGATCATTAAAATTTTTTGATATTACGTACTTCCAGTGCCGTATGTTCTGTACCAGGATCTCATCCAAGGGTTCAGTGAGCAATAAGACCTCATAGCCTCGGGCATGAAGCTTCTCAATGAAAACACTCTGAGCCAAATCTTCTGGAGTCTTTCCTACTTCGGCAATGTGGAAAATCTAAGAGGATATTCAACTCAATGCCTCGTTAAATGCGCTGTTGTATAGCTCACCTGCTTTTGGCCTTGCTTCTTATTCTCAAGGTACTGGGAATTGTTAATAAACATTACTTTCATGGGGGAAAAAAAGGCACACCTCATTCAAGGATGTTGCATTCCGCTGATTGGTTGCAAACTGGATAAGGGGAACAAGCCTATCGCGATGCTTCGCGTCCTCAACGGCGCCGAGTTTGAAGATCGTGTTATACGCCTCCTGTACTCGCTTCAACTTCTCGGGATCTTCTTCAGCGATTTTACTGAAGAGTTGTATGAGTCTCTTGAGGATAATCGATCTCATCTGTTTCAGGAATCGAGAAGATTGCAGATTCTCCCGAGATACATTAAGTGCAAGATCCTCCGCTGTTCATCTTTAGATTACCATTTACTTTGAAAAGGAGGAAAGAACATTACCATCGACAACAACTTTGACCCAGCTAGCCCACTTGGGTAGACTATCGTCGCCGAAATCAGATGTGATGAACACACGTTTAACCATTAATTTAATATCAACTGGTTTCCACAACAGTGGGTTTGTCCAAAACGCTTCCTCTCTAATGCGCGTCAGCCCCCGACCCTGACTTCACTGAAAAAGCTTACATCTTTTGTGGCAAGAAAATCATGGCCTTGAAAGAAACACCAGACTCAGAATCCGCAGTGAAATGACTCCATGCCAGTGGCTCCGAGAAATCTTTGAAGAATGATCGGTAAAACGACTTGTACTCCTCTTTGGAAACATTAAACAAAGTGTAGTCCGCGTAGCTGGAATCTTACCGTCTGACACACTCTTGGGGTCACTAATTAAACAAGCGTGATTAAAAGCATCATGGAAATATAAATAAGGTAACGTACCGAGTCCATAACGGTGGCTGGGAGTTGAGTTGTAACCATTCTTCCACTTCCACCATCTTGGTCTTCTTTGTGGTCTCCTTGTCCTCTGACTCGGGGGAAATGTCCTCTATAACTGCTTCTTCTTCATCTCTTCCAGCTTTATCAGACGAATCGGCACTTTTCACAGTCGTTTCCTCAACCTCTGGTTTCGCATCTTCGTCGGGTACCTCCTTCGTTTTCCGGGTACGAAGATAGATTGGGAAGGTTGATGAATAAGAAGAATGCTTATCTCTAACCTGGCATTAAAAACGCAGCGCAAATGTGTTGAAGAAACATACACGAGGTCCTCAAGATTGTTCTGTTCCAGGTACTCCAGGGAATCTTTCTTCAGGTAAAGTGTGATTTCCGTTCCACGTACAAGAGTGTTTCCACGCGGGTCTGGGAAGACTTCGAAAGTGCTATCCTCGGCTGCAGAGCTGAAAATATGCTGTACTGGATTTGGTACCTTGTCCGACTGTATGGGTATAGACGCGACTTCGACGCGATCCGAAACAAGGAAACTACTATAGAATCCAAGACCAAAAGCACCAATCAGGTTGCTTGTGCCAACTGCTTCTTGGTTCTCTGCTTGAGCTAGGAAGTCAGACGTCCCCGACCGAGCTAGAGTTCCCTGTTCGAAATATGACATGAACGCAAACTACCAGGCCATGGGAAGCATCCTACCAGGTTAGTTTGAAGCTCATCAGCGGACATGCCGATGCCAGTGTCTTCAAAACGTCATTCAGGGTCGGTTTGGAGCACCCAGAAGTTGATCCCGCACCAGTAATTATAACACGACCACCCTTCCCGTCCTCGTCTTTGACAGCCTTGATGGTAATATTCAGCGGATCCACGCCATCCCATGCCGATTTATTCGTCAGAGACACTAGACGAAGCTTCTCCAGAGCGTCATTTGCGTTGGAAATCAGCTCGCGAAGGAAGATCTCTCTAATTCAAGGAGATCCCTCTATTAGAAATCAGGAAAACATTATGAAGTGAAAACCTACTTTTGGGAATAAAGACTAGGGATGACAGGACTTGTATTAGCTATTTACGCATTGCATAGTTAGACAATGCTTCTTGCCTGTTAATGACGATCTTCCGCATACGTGCTACATCGCTCTAAGCCCCGTTCTATCAGCTGCGATGGGGTAGAGGATGTGGAAGTACCTGGTAATCCTGCTTCACTCGCAGCGTGCCATCTTGCGCTAAGCCGGGCACAGAAAGGGCAGTAAGCACGAGAAGGAATAGGTATGAGAACCTCATGTCGGAACCACCGTGGCTGTCGTCGACGTGAAGGAGGACAGAGAATTAAAGGCTTCGTTTGCACAAAGGAGTCAAGCCAGTTTTATACTTGGGGTACACTGACGTGTCAATTCGTGTGCAGCATCAATTCAAACGCGTGATCGGCGGGTTACTCACGCCCAGCCTCTATCAACAAACAAAAATGTATTATTATCCTAGATAGTAGCACGTTCGGGAACATGGACAGAGAGCTTTGGTGCTGACATGTTTGCAAGGTAATCCTTGACAACAAATAAGCCAGAATTCTATAAACACAGAGGGAACGAACCCTGATCCATTGTTCTCGTCGTTCTGGAATGTGATCGAATGCCATATACCGTTTGTCGTTCTTGACCGCACTAAGTACCTGAGTTGCACAAGGGGGAGCACTCATACCTTAATGACTTTCTCCATGTCACAGATGTCAATGTTCTTGGCAAGAGATTTCATATCGACTGTACCACCCCCGGCTTCACCCTCGTCTTCGCCCATGTCCTCAGCCTTGACAAACCCATTGACACCTTCTCCGCCAATCTTTCCCAGTCGACCCCAGAACTCAACGAACGAGTTCTCTGACAGCATTTCGTCAAATGCTCTTCGACTCTCTTGAAATCGTTCTCGTTGCCATTTCGAGTACTCGCGCTCAAGATCTGTGATATTATATCCGAGTTTCGTCGCAGGCAAAGACGTTAAAAGCAAAGAAACTGGCAGTTCCGTGAACGATGTTGCAAGAGAACGAGTGTGGGTCTGGAATAACGTGTGCAAGTTGTTGATATGCTTGTCCTGCAGATGGTCAACGTGAGTACGGAACAGCTGAAGTTGGTGGTTCGAAGTCAGAGCTGAATTGATGAAACGTGGATCGGTCTTGAGTTGAGGAAAAGCTGCTTCCCATGTCTGAAAACTATTTAGCGTCTGTTCCTTGAGCGCAATAACCGTACCTGGGGATCACGTATAGCATCCGTTAACAAGGTCCTGTGCCAATATTACAGGCAATGATGAGCGCCGCGAGTCCGGCAGAAGTAAAATAGCGCATGTAAAATGGCGCACCTGAAGAGTCTCGCGCCTTCCTCTTTGCCCAAATCTTGCTTTGACCGTTCTATTTGGGCATCCAAGCGACTCCGTTCGGCTCTAACTTTCTCTTCTCTCTCCTTCAAAGATTGTTCTTTCCGTGTCCGCTTCTCATCCTCTCCGCCCCTTTGCGAAGCATTTCCTACCCCAATTGTTTCTGGGGCATATTTAGCCTTCCCCTTCAGGAAGGTAGAAAATAGCTCCTCTCGGAGTGAAGATGAGCCCACAGCATCGTAACGTAGATCATCATATAGTCCTCGTTTCACCTAACAGAGTCCGATTTACTTTGACAAACATGTGGAGGAACCGAACGTACATCTTTCCATACGAGTTCCTCATTTGGCTCGATGCGTTCCCTTAAGAGAGCAATAAAGTCAGCTTCTGCTTTTTCTGCCGCAGCACGCTTCTCTGCATAGTGCTATCTGAGTTTGTCGCCCAGCAGAAGATAGATTGTTACTTGCTTTCACTGAGTTCTTTGACGAACTCTCTGAATCGTTTTTCCCTTTCCCTTTCGTCGCGTCCCCAGCCGTAGAATCTCCTGTCTTTTTTCCACGCACGCCGAAAGTCTGTCCAGGAGGTTCTCGTACTTTTCACCTCCCCTGCCAATAATTTTTCGAACTCTTCTTTTGGATCAAAAATTTCCTTCTTGATGCTTGCCTCTTTCAACTCCCTGGCTCGCTCACGGCAGTAATCGTCAAATGCTTCCCGCCGTGCCGCTACAGACGGCAGCAATACATATCTTGGGTCTGAGATGAACAACGGTAGTGACTTGTCCCATGGATGCAATGGATTCACATCTTTATCTCTTAGAAGTGTCTGTCCATGTGGAATTTTGGAAAGAGTATCCAAATCTATACACTGAATACGCACCTTGAAAAGAGCCTTTGCTTCCTCTATCGACAGATCAACTCGTTCCGGTATATGAAGTTGCGGCGGCAGTTTCTGGCGCTGGTGTGCAGTTCCACTGTTTGAACTAACGTTCTCCTCTTCTTCGTGCTTCGCTTCGTCCGATCGTCTTTCTTCAGCTATTTTCTCTTCAGTCTTGGCATCAAGCTTCTCTGCCACCTCCTTTTGCCAGCCCGCCTCCTCTTCGCTACTAGCGCCTCCTTCACTCGCCTCCTCAGAACCACCGTCGTCGGTTCTTGGTTTCTTTGTTACAATGAGTTCGTCAATGGGAACACCTTCTTCTGCTTTGCGCTTGACCAACTCTTGGACTTCGTTTCGTATTCGCTCTATTTCCACCTCCTCTGATTGTCTCTGAGCTTGTTGGGGGTTGGAGTCCACCCTTAACATGTTCTCCTTCAGACTTTCTTCTTCCTCAAGCTGTTCAAGCTCCTTCTTTATTTCATCCGGCACTACCCAGACGCTTTCTTTCCTTGCTTTATTTGAATAAAAGATATTACCCTCAGTCGTTCTTACGCGCAGCCAATCGGTCCCTGGGATGGGAGTCTTATATAAGGACTTTTCCTTCTTCCCCGCAATTTGAGCGGTTCCTGGGAGCGGAAGTGCTGTAAGTGGCCGTAGGTAGGTAGACTGTTTCGTGAATGCATTGTAATAGTAGCTCTGGCCATTGGGTCCTTGGAACATACACATAAATACTACAGAACCCGAGGATATAGAAACGCGCACCAATGTGTTCTACCCAGCCTTGAGGAAGTCCGGGCAATGGAGCAGATAGAGGCACGGACATCGTGTGACTAATAGTAGGAATTGGGAATGTTTGGTTGTGCGCATCGGTCGCGTAACAAGTGAAATTCAAGATGCTGAATACAGATACAGTACAGGTACCAGTGGATATAAATACAGTGTACGTGCCAATGCATAGTGTCGTTAATAGCAAAAAGAATTAGTTATTCAGGCTTGCCCCAAAATCTAAATGTTCGTCTTTCAAAGACTCAAGCGTAGAACCTACAGTTTATCAGTATCATTCAAGTGAGCCAACCACAAATCATACTTCTTGTTTATCTGGAAGAGAAATAAGTCGAAATTAACCTTGACCTTTCCGCCGAATAAAGATAAGGAGGCGCGCTTCTCATACTTGGCTTGTAGGAGGTCCTCCATGCGAACATCTTCGGAGGCAACACGTGTTGTTATTCCAGACAACGAAGAGTCGAGAAGAAGGCTGAAAACTCCGGCGGTATCCGATGACATGGTGATCTGAAACTTGTCGAATTGACGGGGAGAGCATTGGTCGATGGAGAGTAGGATGCCTCTCTCATAAAGCTTCTCGGCAGAGTAGATGTACGAGCCGAACTTGGGCGACTGGCCAGACTTCTGTAGGTCTCTCAGGTGGAAATACTGTTTTGTGAAGGGTATCACAAAGCGTTTCTTCCTAAATGGGGTCATCAGTGTTTTAAGCATCACAGTTGTCATTTGCACCCACTCTTTCTTGTGCTGCATGGTCTGCATTGCCGCTTCGACATAATTGTGGTAGCTATCAATCTGTTCTTGGAAATACTTCTTGCGTTCTGCGAGCTGGCAAAGAGCTTCTCTCATATTTTCCATCTCCTGTTGTCGTTGAAGTCGCTTTCGGTGTTTACTTCGTACATCGTTAGCAATGGCATTAAGGATGCCTTGAAACCCGTCTCCTCGAGAAATTTTGCCCTTCTTCTCCAGTTCAAGGAGCGCTGCAATTGCATGGGCTTTAACGGCGGCAAAATTGAGCCTGGTAATATGTATTAGAAGCCTACAATAACGACACTGCTGCCACTCACGAACGAATATCCTCAAGACGGTATGCAGAATCCGCCACAGCAGTTGATGGTTGCCGTCTTTCAATCTGCCGAACTTGTTCATTCTCAGCTTCAGCTTGTAAAACATCGTCCCAAATTTGCTCGTCTTCCTCTGTGACGGGGCGCATTAAAGACTCTAGTAGATCTCGCGCAGGTTGTACTCTTAATATAGCAAGTACGCTGCGTTTTGCTTGGACCCACTGTGTTTTCTCCTCCGCATGGGGATCTTTTTTACCCTGGTCAGAACACTATTCATTGGATGATCGCAAAACACACCATGAACATGGGCAAAGCGGTTGGTCAGCTCGAGCATTACAGGGATATCTCTGGCATCCTTTAAGCTGTCATCACCGAGGTGAGGGACACCATCCAACTCCAACATGATCTGTCTGAGGGGATCTTGCGGCCTAGGGGCCTGGAATTCATCAGATATTTCACTATAGAAGGATGGTACCCAACACAAACCAGTCCGTCCAGGTGCTTAGAAATCAATTCGTGCATCGTGTAGATTTCATTAGGGGAAATATAGATAGGTTTAGGTTGCACCGTGGCATCCATAAACTCATGAGCATGAAATTGCGACTCTGCGTCCGGGACGTTGGCAACTATTCGGTAGGGCTCAGTGGAAAGCGTTGGACAAACCAGAAAGATACTACCTTCAATAAACCATGTTGACATTTGTGCGATCGACTTATGGACGAAGTCGTTGATCGGCACATAACTCGGGTTTTTGTCGTCAAATTCAACGCCACTTGTTATCTGAGTTAGGACTTTGGATATTTGAGCGAGGTTCTTGCGAGCCGCGGGGTCAATTGTGTTTGTTACGATGTCAAACGTCTCTGGCGTACTAAATATGTTTCGTAAGCGGGAAAGTGCATTGTTGATTAATACCTACACAATGGCCGGATTGATGAGGCGATAGTAAACAAGCCGCCCAATGCACGAGGCATATGCTTGCTCTGTAGCGTCTGGAAATTTTTCCTGTTGGGGATGTCACTATTTGAAGAGCAGATTCGAATGAATTGCTCAGACCCGAAGGAACGCCAAAGTTTCTTTTGCAAGATAGCGTATGCTGTAAGGCATTCTTCTGGTTGACTGCGTGATAGCAGCGACGAACGCCTCCGTCCACCATTGTAAGACCTGCATGTCTGTGCACAGTTTGAATCACTTCTGCACCTCAGGAGGATACTCGTACGTCTTATGTAAATAGTCCTAGTTTCTAGATCTTGTAGCGCTTCACGGAAAGGCAATTCCTTCGGTTGCGAGCTCATGACGCCGGCTCTCATCTCCTCTATGACGATTCGCGCCTTATGGATCTACTGATAAGTCAGCAGTGAACTCAAAATGATGAAGAACTTGGAACCTTGGAAGGATCGACTTCGAGATCAAGATCTCCGGAATTGATAACCTCTTTGATAAGAGATTGGAACGCATCCCTCACATATGTGATCTGCTTTGGCCGCACAAAGTGGACGGCAACTGTAATATACATCGGGTGCTCTTCGATGACTTGTTGTATACTTGACGAATTCTTTATCTCTTCTTGAATAGCAAGCTTTTGTTTTTAGTGTCGGCCTTTC
This sequence comes from Amanita muscaria Koide BX008, assembly GCA_000827485.1. Taxonomy (NCBI): domain Eukaryota; kingdom Fungi; phylum Basidiomycota; class Agaricomycetes; order Agaricales; family Amanitaceae; genus Amanita; species Amanita muscaria. The sequence continues at coordinate 157,256 of KN818224.1, forward strand.
AAACACCGAATCCATGTAGTTCATACTCACTTGGAAAAGTTTCAAGAGAAGGTAGTCCTCCCGTCGGTCTTGGCCATAACCAAAGAGCGTCAAAACAACCCTTTCCGTGAAACGGCGATTTTTCTCTGGTGTATCATCGGCAGATAAGTGCAAGAAAAGGCGACTAAGGTATTCGCCTCGTATTTGTAAAAGATAAAAGAGTTGTTGATACAACTCCAACTTCCGTCGTGCCGTTTTGTCAAGCGTGTTAGGGCCAGAGAATGGGTCACCATGTGCGGCAAGTAGAGACATCCTCGCCGCATGTGATGCAGCATTGTCTGCACCATGTCGTCGTCTCGCCTTGACCAACTCCTCCGAACTTTTGGCATTTTGCACAACCAGCGCAATCTTGACATCCAAGTCACTGATGTCATTCTCCAAACTTTGGTTTTCTCGTATGCTTTCCATCACACGCTTCCGTAATCTCTCGACTTTAATCTCCTCTTGGAAGTCGGCTTCAGAATCGTCCAAGAGATGGACGAAATTTTTGATTGTTCCGACAGTAACATTCTTGCCCAGTGTCAGTTGTCTGTACTGCTCTCTTGTTTCCTTGGCACGGAATAATGACTGTATCTTGACCACTTTAGACAAATTAGCCTTATAATATTCCATCTTTTGACGGAAAGATCGTCTGATCATAGCTCCGCGTAACATCGCCTGCAAGATGGTTGCCACAGGATGGTTGGCTCGTAAATGATCTCTCCATGCCAAGAAATCGTCTCTAGCAAGAGCCCCTCGAGCTGCTGCTTGAAAGCCTACCACATCGGGCATGACAAACTTCAGCTGCCGTTTCGTCTCCTGGTGTCGTCTACGAGAGAGTATTGCCCGGGCGAAAGATTGGACGACATTCACGGAAGCTACGGTCTTGACCTCCACCAATGCCTTCGTAAGAGTTTCACGCCTTTGACGAGCAATATTGGCCCGCGCCTTTGCCTGAAAACCTATTACCATTGGCGTCGCTTTCCTTAGTCCACGAATGAGAGATAAAAGTCTCTTCCTGGCCATAAAAGTACGGACCGCGGCCTGGATCCGTATGACAACGTGTGTGACATCTTCCAACCTCGCAAGTTGAGCTCGAAGCCGGCGACGCATGATGACTGCTCGGCATTGAGCTTGCAGACTGATAAAAATATCTTCTCTGCGTTTCAACCGGGCAAGTTTCTGATGCACCTTCTTTCGCATCAGTACACCTCTGAGATGTGCCTGCAAAGCAATGACAGATGATGAGATGACAATCTGGGAAAAAGTCTTCCGGATCTCTTTGTGCGTTCTAAATGCGAGCTGCGCTCTGGACGCTGCTTGGACGTTTCTAACAATATTCACCATTCCACGAAGAGCCGATTTCAAGCCTTGACGACGACGGCGCTGCAGCAAACCGCGTATCTGCGCTTGAAGCTTTATAAATGAGGACGATACAGCTCTAATTTCCTGTAAGTGCAGTCGCCAATTGCGTCTGGCAACGCAGGCACGACCTGCAGTTTGCAAACCTATGGCCCAAGGAACCAGTTTTAGATGCATCTGCCGATGCTGTGCTAGCCAGTTGCATACCAACAGGCGACGGCAAGCTGCCTGCAACTTTACGATGTGGCGTTCTGTTAATCGCAATCGGCCATGGAGAACAGCGTTCGTTTTGCGTGTCAGATATCCCCGAGCCAATGTTTGCACTAGCCTAATGGAATCTTCGTTTTCCAGCAACAACCGATCACAACCTTTGAAAAGTGAGCTGAGGTGAAGTCGAGTGCTTGAATATGTATTAGCCGACGTACGTTCCTCTTCTGTTTCCACTTCCACCTCTACTTCCTCGTTAATCTCCTTTGCGAGTTCTCGTCCTACGTTCCCAAAGTTGGGCATCACCACACCAGCCTCTTTAAGGCCTTTCTGGGTCCGCTGTAACTGGTCGTCTGAGAAATGTAAACGCCCAAGGAGATTCCCTATCTTCTGTGCCAAGCCGCGGCGGGCAAGCAAATGACTAAAAGAAGTCATCAGCAATGTAATCACTAAAATTACTGTATCCACGCACCTCAAAGCATGGATGCAATATATGACCTTTGGAAAGTTCTTTTTCTCATACAGATCCGTAAGCTCAAAGATAAACCCCTTTGAGTAAAGGGTTAGGATTCTGGGTGCAGGCTAATGTCATGTACCAGAATTACAGACCTCAGGAAGACCAACTTCTCGGACGAAATTGAAAAAGTAGTTTATGTTGTCCGAATGACGGAAATCTAACTTGGGGGCCTATTCGATCAAAGATAGGACGGGGGTCAATATAGTGAGGACATAATTGACTTGACTCACGTCATAGATTCTTCTCACAGCTGCTTCTCCTTTAAACGCGCGAACAAGTTTTGCAAGGACAACACCATTCCGCAACCCCTCTTCCATCTCCACCACCCCGAAACCGAGCTCCTCGCCGAGACACCCTTCTATCCATTGCTGGGCTTCGCCGACATGACACAGATACTCGTATGCCTGTATTAGGTGCCTCTGCGTGTCAGCCCAGTGCGCACCGTAAAGTTTGTAGGAGGGTGACGGTGATGCAGGAGCGCTGGGCGCTTTCAGCTGTATGCGTCCCGGTAAGCCAGCAACATCGTCAGCTCCGGGTACAGGAACATCCAGTTTCTGGGATGATGGCGGAAGCGAAGAACGTTTCGAAGGGGGATGTTGCACGCCTGACATTGTCTCAAATTCATCCTTGTCAGACTCAAAAACCTGCGTCTCTTCACCGCTAGCTATTCGCGGCAGATGGCGGCCAAGGTTCCGTCCGCCTTTTACCAGATTTTCGCCGTAAGTGCCAGATTTCTTAGCCGACATGTAAGAACTCCTGTATGGTGATGGAAACATGGGATTTGGACCCTTCTCTGGAGAGGTCGGCTGACTCTGACTAGTCGGGGCAGTCTCAAATGCAGATGTATTGCCCAAACTTGACATTGGCCGGTGTGGTGGAGTATTTGAGAGAGGGCTGGTATGGTATGAACCATAGAGCGAAGTTGGCCGTCTCCGAACAGATGGAGAATATTCCTTCCCAGCTGTAGGATGCACAACATCTCTATATCCGTTCTGATTTGATGAGATAGGTGTTCTATCCCCGCTGGTCGGTGCAGTTCTGGGAAAGTCGTGCGAACTTGCAGTATCCAGAGTGTTGGAACGTTGTTTTCGACCAATGTTAGAATCGGTAGACGGTGTTGAGTTTAGTGTAGGGTAGTCTGTACCGTGTCTTTTGGTCGAACTGGAAGGGGAAGAATACCTTGTTGCCATTGAGCCCAAGTAGGTGCGATTTGTCATCGATGTCAAGGACCGAGAATCATCCTCAGTTGAGGTACCTGTGCTATTGGGAGAAAGAGGAGACGCAATTATTGGAGCAGGCATGGTTCGGCGCTTGAGATATGTGGGTGTTTTCTGTTCATCTTTATGTGGTGATGGTTGCAGCGGAGGAGAATTCGACCGGCTAGTCGACGACGTGTTATTGGGTGACACCCTTTCGAGCGTGGGTGATCTGACCCCCTCCCTCGTCGGGCTAGCTGAGGCATCGCGGGACCCATCATCCTTTGCTCGGTCTTCCCACTTCCCACGGATAACATCGAGACTGCCGGTGACGCGATGCGATGGTGTCCATCTCCGAGCAGAAACGGCCGATGAACCTGTTGGATTTGACAGGAGCTCCATACCGATGCTTGACTGGGAATTGCTCCGAGCAAGTGAGCTTCCGCGAGACGATGTACGCTCCAAAAGCCGTGTCTGATACGCGAACTGGCCAACTTTGCCAGGCTTTGAAGGTAAATTCGATGATGTAGAACCTGTCGGGTCCATGTTTTGTCAGGTCATTAATCCAATATTTGAGGGAAGAGTCAAAGCCGAGGCAACCTAATAGGAAAGAACCCGTGTGAATGTACTTGATTAGTTATTTATTATTTAATTATAATTGGCTTCTGTTAATCCTACTAGTAAGTGCGACAACCAGTCGGCGGCAGAGGCTCCGTATAGTGCGCTCGTTCAAGATCGTATGTAAGTGATCTGTTCACGAACAACCTCAAACGAACAAAATATTTATTCCCAAATCAGATTTCTCTGAGGTACAGAAAGATTCTCATCATTCGCCTCGGTATATCCCTATATATCATTCTTTGGTTTGTACCCTTTGAGCAGAAGTGACCAGAAGAGAACCGACCAACACCTTGGCAAGTTTTTATGACCCTGTTTGTCCTCAAGCTCAATTTAAAACTTACGATAATGCCATCGTTAACGATGCCCAAGCAGGGTCGAGTCGAACATGTCCGAGTGGAAAGATCGCACCAGCCGCTACAGGTACAGCTAATAGATTGTACACCATCGCCCAGCCCTTGGTCATAAAGTTCAGGAAACAGCATAACATATAATGAAACGACTCACGAAATTGAATTTGACCCGATTGATAACTCTTATTGACAGGTCGCGGAGCGTTACCAGGGTTAGGAGATCGGAGGACATAAGGATGAAGCCGGCGCTTGAGATTGCCACGTCGCCTAGTAGTCCAGCGGTCAGCACGTCTTCTCTTAGATATAGGCACTCACTTCCAGAGCCTATAGCAATACCAACGTCTGCAGCAGCAAGCGCCTAAAAACAAACCATCATGTTGGGTTTACTTCCAGTCAGTTGCTACTACGTACAGGTACGTCGTTGATGCCATCTCCTACCATTGCTACGATGTTGCGAAGGGCCCCTTTATGCAGGCTCCCTATGTTACCTTGTTGTAGTTGCTGTATTTTCTCAGCCTGGTACCATGAGCTGGTCAACAAAACTCTAGACTTGACATCCTATCTGCATACCTTTTCGTGGGGAAGAACACCAGCGATGACGTTCTCCCTTGGAATTCCCACCAACGAGGCAATAACGTCTGCAGTCTTTGGGTTATCGCCCGTAATCATCCACGTATCAATTCCTTGTTTCTGGAACCATCTAATGACTTCAGCCGCCTTCGGACGTGGCGTATCAGAAATGGCAAAAGCAGCCATGATTTGGAAATTCCGCTGGTCTGCTGGCTGTCCATCGTCACGGATTGAGAGAAGAGAAATACTCTTTCCTTCTGATTTCCATCGCTCCAACTGCTCTGACAAGCTATCACCGGGAATTGTACCGTGGTCACGTATCCACTTCTCGCTTCCAATTATCGCTGTGCACTGCAATATTTGAAATTCAGCCTTCAACCCGCATCCAGGCTCTTCTTCGACGCCAGATGCTGTAAGGTCAGTCCCGTGTCTTCCCGAACAATACCGTCTGATTGCTAGAGCCAAAGGATGAGAGGAAGCTTGTTCGAGCTCTGCAGCGACGCCTTTAATCGAATCTTCGTTCCACTTTCCTTCGGCCATGCAGACGAATTCAGAGACCCGAGGCTCTCCGCCTTCCGTGAGGGTGCCTGTTTTGTCAAACACAAGGATATCCAGTTGAGACATTCCCTGGAATGCTTCTCCACCTCCCTGCGCGAGGATACCGTTGTTGGCCGCTATACCCGTGCCGACAACGAAAGCCGTAGGTGCGGCAAGGCCAATCGCACATGGGCATGCCACGACAAAGACTGCGATGGCAAAACGAAGTGACCAAACGGCTGTTGATCGTTCTGAGTTACTGTGTCGAAATTTACCAGCAAGTCACGCACCCCAGCCGCCGACTGTTATATCAAGGTAGTCTCTCGGGAGAATACCGGAGTAGCCAAGGGAAAGCCAAACCAACCAAGTGACTATAGCAAGGAACGTTATGGCAGGTACGAAATAACCTGTTATCATATCTGCTGCTCGTTCGATGGGAGCACGTCTAGTTTGCCCTTCACGAACTATTTTAACAATGTTTTCCAGCCTTTATGCAATCAAAAATCGAGAACTCGCCGATGTTTGATTCACTTACATGGTACTTTCTCCAATAGCGTTGACCTTTACATGGACCATCCTACCTTTGTTGATTGTTCCAACGTTTACTTCATCTCCTGACTGTTTTGGGACAAGTCGAGATTCTCCGGTCAAAGAGCTCTCGTCAAATATGGTTTTCTCGCCATCAATCAAAGTTCCATCAGCTGACGGTGTTGCCCCATAGGGAACGCAAATCACGTCTCCGATCTCGAGCAAATCCACTGGAACCTTTCGTATTTTCTTCCCTGGGAGCATACTGGAGCTGTTTTCTTCCTCAAGTTCTTCGAAGCCCTGTTCAAGCTTCTCCACGGATGTTTTTCCCGGTGAAAACGAGTCAGGGACTGCTACTAGTGCTTCTGAGGGACGGAGCGAAGACAGTGCTGTGATGGCGTCTGCCATGCGGGCCTTGCTTATCATCTCTATGAACCGACCTGTTTTCCTTTGTTTTCAGCCGTCCTTTCGAGGGGATAGAGAAATCCTTGCCTACTAGTGGGAACATGGTCAAGAAGACAACTGTGTCGAAATATGTTGTGTTGTCCCACACGCCACCTGGACCCCTCATTGCTCCTAAGATCAACAACGCAAATGATGAAATATATGCCACTGATATGCCGCTGGTCACTAGTAGATTCATGCTGCCAAACCTAGTAAACCTTCGAAGCAGGCTCGCAGAGTTGCCCCTCTTCCAGAGCGATCTAATCTCCTTGATCGTGCTCCGGTGAAAAACGCCTGCACTATAGAACATGACCGGTGTTGCAATGAAGAAGAGTACCCATTCTAATCTGGATGAACTGCCACCCCAGATGGGTTCCATGAGATACGCTTTGCCTCTGTTCCCGTCCTTCACCAAAGACATGTAGACAATGCCAATGACGAAAGTTGGAATGGCAGCGAAGATCGCGAAGATCAGCCGGAACAATACGCTTCGCCTTTCGTGTGCTTGGATTGTCTTGGTCTGTTCTTCGAGGCTTGGGGGGTGATCAATGGTTACCTGGACAGGAGGGTTGTTCGACGCTTCTATGGCGGATACTATATCTCGTATTGTGAATGAAGGCGGCTTTGGAATGTACGAGACGACTAAAGTTGGGTCTGCTTGGGTCGTAAGAGCCTTCTCGATGGTTACCGCATTTCCCACTAACTCGATCGCCGACATGATTCTCTTCGGACATTGTCTAGTGGCCGGATGATCAGCGCGCCCCCGACTATAATAAAATAAGACATACGCGGTAGAGAGACCATCTACCTTCAATGCAACAGTTCTTGCAGCAGTCCCTTTCCGTTCAGACGTGAGTGTGCGCTCTGATTCAATGTTGACAATCGTGGCCTCATACCCGCTGTCTTCTAATGCATCACGTACACGATCAGCTGTCTTGTCTGCCTCTACTGTGCATGTTGCAAAGTTATTGATGAGGCTCACAGTGACGTTGTCTGTGCCCGGTATATTGCCAATAGCTTCGGAGACGCATCGGGTACAAGCAGCGCATGTCATGCCTCCGACAGCAAGAGTGACCTTATATCGACAAGAACCATCGGTATCTCGCTTGATGGATTCCCCGGGCCCACAAGATAATGACATTTCCGACTGCTGGCGACAAGTGGAGCAGAATTCGTCGCCTCCGCCAGCTTTTTTTGTCAAGATCATTTGCTCGTCTTTGGCATTATTGCCGTGAATGACAAATCCAGTACCAAGTAACGCTGTCTGCAATGCCTGCTTTGAAAATGTTGCGCTATCGAGGATTATGACTGATTGGAAACTGGGGGAGAGTTTCACAGAGTACGGTTTCGGTGAGAGTTTATTAAAAGATTCCTCGATGATGCGAACGCAGCTGGTCATGGTTGAAACTGCCATGAGATACCGATGGTAGAGGATATGCATACCTATCACAATATATGTCTTGAAAGCGAATGGTAGTCTCAATCATATTCTCCACGAGGGGCTGCGTGCAACGTACGGTGGGCATACGAAATGTCTCTTATAAGTGTGCTAGGTGTTTCCAGGCTTCTATTCCAGGCAGGCCATGCTATCTTGTATCCAGGTGCATAAAAAAACATCTTTTGTAGAAGTTTAAAAATGTGGCGTGGCTTTTATCAACCTCTCAACGAGTAGCTGTGGAACACTCTGAAGCGCTTATAACAGCCGGCTGGTGAGAACCATAGAGTGGTTACTGTACGTTCGTTAATGATCCGCAGGCTGCTTCAAGCGTCATAAAATTTCATACAACGTAGTACCCTTGACGGAAAGCGGCGTTGAGAGACCAATATAGGTTTGCGAGGCATTTCTGCATGATAAGCTCCACCTTCTTAAAGAAAATCGTCTTATCGACGAAGCCCCTTCTGTGAGGTACCGAGGAGATTTTTTTAGAAGTCTTGGGAGAGGTTGCGCAGGTGATTTGTTCTGTATAAGGTAGTGGGAGCGCACCGATCGAACTTGTCGAATCTTCAAGTTCATGCATGTGAGAAATACAACTTGTTTTGATTCCGTTCGCGGTTCCCTGAGATGCCTTAGCAAATGCCTTTTGATCAGACCGACAACTACGCTCGGTATGCACGGATCTCATTGGTCTCAATGCACAGCCAATGCTCCTTAGCTACACTAACCATATGATGTAAAGACCAAAAAACGCAAGTTTTGACAAGCAGGGATCGGGAAAGATCTTGCTGATCACACTCTCCTCCACATAGCCATGCCAGTAAAAGACGATAGGCTAGCTAGGACGGTTTCAAAATATTTTGCTCTTGGAACTGTGTCATATATTCTTATAGCTAATGCAACTTCATAGTATGCCAGTGAACTATGTCACCACAAACTTGAATGCGAAGTCGAAACTCTCGATTAATTGAAACAAGTGGTGCCGGCCGTTACGTGGGGAACTTTGACTCACAGGTGAAGACTTGGGAATGCAAATAGAAAATACTCTGTTGTGAACTGGTGTATCAAGGCGCATCGTGAGAAATGCCGAGCAAGTCGGAGTGATGTGGCGTCGATCCGTTGATTTTACGTAACCAAATCAAAACGGTGCTACTTGCCCCTAAGTAGTATGGTGATGCACACGACAAGAGTTGGCTCCTCTTTCTTCCACTCTCCAGAGCGCCGTTCTCCACGGTCGAGTTCAGTTATAACAAGATCGTCATCCCCATCTTCTACCGGCTCATTATCTGATCTCACACTAAGCCTTGACACCAGAGATACAAAGTAAGATGGTCTCTGCTTATGGCTCGGGTTTATTGAACAAATCACGCAAAGCAAACATGCCATGCCTCAGAAAAAGGCGGTTCTTGGGGTGTGCGCCATGGATGTCAAGGCACGAAGCAAAGCGATGAGGGAAATTCTGACACGACTTGTAGAAAGGGCAAAAGGTGCAATCGAAGTCAAAGTGTTCGGGGATAAAGTTATCCTTGACGAGGGTGTGTCGACAGTAGTTGCATTTTTACCATCCCTTACATGAAAAATTTTAGACGTTGAAAACTGGCCACGATGCGATGTCCTTATATCCTTTTTCTCCACAGATTTTCCGCTCGATAAGGCTATCTCATACGTGAACCTTCGAAAGCCATTTTGTATTAATGACCTTCATCAGCAAGCTCTTCTTTGGGATAGACGTCTTGTCGGCGCTGTCCTGGACCACCTTAGAGTCCCTACTCCTCCTCGCATCGAAGTTTCGAGAGATGGTGGCCCAAAAATCGATCAAGAGTTGATAGATGTTATGAAGCACAATATAGGCATCGACCTTGGGGGAATTCGCGTCACTCCTGAAGTATCTTTACGGGAAGACGGAAACGCAATTGTTGTCGATGGGAAAGTCATGGAGAAACCCTTCGTCGAGAAACCAGTAAGCGGCGAAGATCACAATGTCTACATATACTTTCGTGGCGGTGGTGGTCGATGTCTGTTCAGGAAAGTAAGTTGCCTTTTGTAGCCGCACGCACATGTCATAAGTTGCTTAATCCCACCAGGTCGGAAACAAATCCAGCGAGTTGGATGCTACCTTAAATTACCCCAGGACCGACGGTTCATATATATATGAACAATTCATCGATGTAGATAACTCGGAAGATATCAAAGTTTATACAGTCGGGAAGGAGTATACCCATGCTGAAACGCGCAAGTCGCCTGTGGTCGATGGTGTAGTCCGTCGAAATACAGAAGGAAAAGAAATAAGGTCAACGTCCTTGGGCCACGTTTTCATAGTCTAACTAACACAATCCTTAAAGGTTTACAACTCGACTGACTGAGGAGGAGAAATGTTGGGCCGATCGAATATCTGTGGGATTCGGTCAACGAGTGTGCGGTTTCGACATGCTGAGATGCGATAGTGGCCGCAAAAGTCAAGTGATCGATGTTAACGGATGGAGCTTCGTCAAAGGCAATGAAACATATTACGGTCAGTTATATATGTCCTTTAGTAGAGGTGACTCATACCGCAGTATCCCAGACAAAGCCGCAGATATACTGGCAGCATTGTGTATGCGTGTGTCGTCCTCACCAAGTTATCCTCTGCCAGTGGGCGAGACCGAGTCGGCGGAATCACCGACCTGGCGCCTCAAGGCGAATGTGACCGTATTCCGCCACGCAGATCGTACACCCAAAGTAATTGCACAATCCACTTGATTGGCACCTGCTAATGTTTTGGTAGCAAAAACTCAAATTCAACTTTCCTATTGGCGAGTCCTGGACACAGCCTTTCGTCGCGTTGCTTCGGGGTGAGAAAGAAGAAATTATACTAAGAGAGAAGGAACAACTCCAAGAGATCGCTGTTGCGGTAGACGATGCAAAGCGTCTTGGTGCAACCGGTGAGGATCTGACGAAGCTGACAGCTCTCAACAATGCGCTGTTCAGCAAGATAGATCTTCCAGGCACAAAGGCACAATTGAAACCTGTATATTCAAAGCGTCAGGCAGGGCAGCAAAGAAAGCTCACCAAGTTGACCCTAGTCTTCAAATGGGGTGGAGAGGTGACAGCTTTCCGATGTTGGCTCTTCAAATTCTTGACTGATTCAACTAGTTCACACACTCTGCCCGTTACCAATCCCGCGACTTGGGCGAGAACTTGAAAAAAGACATTTCTATCATGAGTGAGCCTTTCGAGTCTGTTCGGATAGCTAGCTTCTCATCGACGAAAGATAAGGAGGTCCTCCAGAACGTTAAAGTAAAAACTCACTTGCGTTTTCCTTCAACTATAACTTGACGTACTTGAAGATCTTCACATCATCGGAACGTCGAGTAATTGCCTCAGCAGAAATATTTGCTGCCGCTTTACTTGATCCACCACAACTAGACCATTTGTCGGAGTGCCGAAATTGCGATGGTAGTAACAATCGTGATAAAGAATTACCGCCACAGCAGAAGCAACCACTCAAGCTGATTGTCCGCAAGGATCTATTAGATGACTCGAACGCCGCCAAAGACTTGATGGACGACGTTAAGAAGCGACTCAAGATATTGCTGCGGCCTGGTGAACCCGAGAAAAGACCCGAACTCACGTGGCCGAAAAGCATGAAGAAAGAACCAGTGGAAGTAGTTAGGGTATGAACGTTCTGCTTAGAAAGTTTCTAGTGCACGCTCAAGTTCGTTTGTTTGCAGGAGGTCATAGAATTACTCAGCTCCTTCAGGGCCATTATGCACAAGAACTATGAATCACTGGATGTTGACAAAATCCAGGAGAGATGGTACTTGTCGATCTAGTTTGCCGTATATTTTCTCAAGTGACGTTCCGTAGGTGCTGCGGCGATGAACCGTGGTTGTTTAGAGAAAGGTGGGAAAAACTATTCGAAGACTTTTGTGATGTCGAGCAGAAAAAGTTTGACCCATCACGAGTAAGTTGATAGCCCCTTTCTGACCGTCCTAATATTGTTGAAAGGTATCTGAACTATATGACACAATTAAATATTGCGCACTCCATCACCGGACCTTCCTTTTCGCTATCTTCAATGACAATGCAAATGAGATGAATCCTTCCCAGCCTCCTCAGGATCGAAAGATCCATGAATTATATAGCCGTGCCAAGGCCTTGTTTGATCTTGTTGCGCCGCAAGAGTATGGAATTGATCCAGAAGAAAAGTATGACCAGTTCAACTCTAATCGTTCCGTGCCTTACGATGTTACAGAGATGAAATCGGTGTCCTCACGTCGCTGCCGTTGCTGGACCACATCGTGGAAGACCTTGAAAACGCTCGTAACAATGGAGATAGTTCATTGACAGTGTATTTCACGAAAGAAAGCCATATTCATACGCTGGTTAATCTGGTCTTACTCTCTGGACTACCAATAGCAAATCGCCGCATTCCAGAGTTAGATTATGCCGTAAGTGGATTATTTCAGTCCGAGTTCAGTTTCCGATATACTTCAGTCTCATATAACCTTTGAATTATACGAACGCAATCATGGAAGGGGAAAATCCGATAAGGAATATTCTATCCGACTTTCTATCAGTGAAGGCGCCCACTCTTCTAACGTGCTAGACTCAACGCTTGACGCACGCCATTCACTCAACGTTCAGCCGCGAAGGTATGAAGTTAACAAAATCTTTTGCCGCCTCTTCTGAGGGATTCGTAGGAAGTTAACACAGCATTTGCCGTACAGTCAGGTGATTGGGAAACTGTCGAAACACTTCCATCGGCTTACGAGTGTGAGTTTTTGCCAACTCACAAGGTTCGTTGATCCAGATTCATAACTTTATTTAGGTCGAAGATACTAGGCCCGATACCCCATTTGAGACAATAGAACCAGCTATAGTCCCCGTTCCTAGGGGTGAAGACAATTGATATCTGATTTGCTGTTGCAACGGTGACTATCATTTACACATACTTCCCAACAGTAATCTAGTACGAGTACAGGATATCATTAGTAATTAGAGTACGAGCTACCTATTTATTACCATTAGCATTTCTGCAAACCGACCTTTGAGCGAACTTGTTCCAATTGCTCATCTGACAGATCTTTGAAAGTTATTCCGTCTACCACCTTCCCTGCCAAAGAAGGATGGTCACTGTCAAACAAGGCAGAATCTGACTGCGACAACATCGCTGACTGCCTCGCGAGAGCGTCAAACGATGCGCGGGACTTCTGATACCTGCAAGTCGGCATCTGTTGGTGTAATCATTATGAAATGTCAAGGAGAACTACGCACAGGCTGTGTGAGATAATGTAATGTGAGAAATGCAAAAGGTTGACATCGAAACACGTACTCAAATGCCTCCTTGTTTACACAGTCTACGTCCTTGACCCTATTGAGTCCTGCTTCTGAGAACGCTACTTTGACAAATGCGAGCACATGGAACACGTTATGTTCCTTTGGCCTGAATCACAATTGGAACAAGAATGGCGAAGGAATGTTAGGACACACCGCCATGGCCGGAATCTGGAAGCCAAGTTCATGGTCCCGTCCGAAGCTATTAACGGGTGAAAAACATCCGTCACAAATTGGACGCTTGGAACGTGTTCTGGGTAATCCGATGGGAAGTTGATATGGAAGTGTAATATAGCACCAGCGTAGAATTCTGTATTTTCCTGCGCCATGAGAAAAAGGATTGGTGGAGAAGTAGGAAAAGACGTACCTTGATGAACAAAGTACACGGCGTCCCAACACAAAAGACTCTGTGCAGATGGGACTATGTACATGCCAAGAGGGCAATGGTCCTTGTTACGCAGAGATGCATATTCCAGCGCAACAGTGGCCTGAGTTACCGTGTTTGCATGATGGGGGGCAAGGGCCATGAATCTGAGCCTGAGGCAGTTGCCCTATGTAGCAATTAGCACCGAATTGACTTTTATGGGATCATCGATTGCCTTCTGTTTCAAGGCAAGTATAGACGAAACTGCAAAATCTATGAGGCAAATGTGCTATCTTGTCTTGGAATTACAGTCTATACTTGCGCCTTTAGGCCGGTTCACAATCACGCCTAGTTTGAGGTGAAATATAGTCTGATGCTGCGTATTTGATCCCAATTAGTTTGTACTAAAGCATTGTATCTGCTGTCGAAACCCGTCAGGATACCCAGCATCAACTTAGCTATTGAAAATCTCGTGTCTATTCATTGAAGTCGACATGTTGGCCCCCGTTCTGGCAATTATATCCAGAATCCACACGTTCTAGGGATCATCTGCATCATCTCGCATAACCTCCCTTGTACCGGGGTCTGTTTCTGTGCTTGTCCCTGTCCCTGTCGTAGTCTCTGTCCCGGTCATAGTCCCTATCCCTTTCTCGTCGTGATCTTCCATTCCAATGATCCCGGTCATCCATGCCATATGCGTCACCACGATTATCGTTTCGACCGCGGCTGCCCCTGGACCGAACATCTCCGGACCTATGATCGCTGGACAGTCTAGAGAGCAAGCTAGGAGGCTTAGGATTCTCGAATCCGAGGCGCTTTCCTGCATCAGATAATGATTTTCCGAAGCTCATCTTGGACTGTCTTCGCGGGCCAGTCTCAGTCATCGTTTCACGCCTGGCTTCCCCTCGTATTCGAAGATTCGCTGATCGACCAAACCAGTCATCGTCGTCTCCTTGTTCCTGTTCACGCGCCCTCTTTTCCAGTCTTGCCATGTTCTTTTTCCTTCCTTGCAACCCAACTTCGCTTGGTATGTCCTTTGACCAATCATCATATGCGGGGTAGTCGTCCCTTCCTTTGTTATGATAGTGTGTTTGCTTGGCAGGTGTTGCTGGTTCAGTTTCGGGGTCGTAGAACGGCCCGGATTGGATATTGTATAAGCTGAACGCAGATGGTTCCTCGGGTAGATCATAACGATGAGGAGCCTCAACGCAATCCTTCAAAACATCATCAGAAGTAGGTCTTGAAAACATGAACATCTCCTTACATCGCCCCAGTGACCAATACTTCCGCAATTATAACACCACGGGTCATCCCCAATGCAACCATCGCCACGGTTCCCCGACGAAGGGTGTTTATTCTGTTCTCGCGACTCAATCACGCGGGCTCTCTCTTCATCCGTGACATAGTCGTAGAGTCGCCACCAAGAAGGGCATTCCTACAATGTTATATATATTGATTTGCTTAGACATTGCCTCTGACTAGCTTTTACGTACATTGGTTTGGTGCAGCATTGAATGACACCGTTCACATTCAGAATATTGGTTAAAGTCCCTGCCACGAGCGGCGTATCGGTTTGGACATGTCTAACTTGAATTGAGAAAGATGAGATTTGAAGGACAGCATCGATGACGACTACGCACTTGGTTGATATGCCCCTTCATTCCACAGGTAAAACACACCTTGCTAATTGGACACGATCTGGTCGGGTGATCATTATGCGCGCCGCAAGTTAGGCACTGATGTGCATAAATGGTCTTGCGTGATTAAGAGAGAAAAGGGGGCATACGACAATAACGGTGCAAGAAGACGCCTTGTGGTCGCCTTCGGCGCCACACTTTTTGCAGACAAGTCTACTCGGCCTTGTGTCGACTTTGCTAGGTTCCTCAAAGTAACGGGGGACATCCTAACGCAACGTTCTTTCTCTGAAAATGCTAAAAATCTTTGGCTCACTTACTTTGTATTCATCATAGTCGAGGTACTCAATGTAATCCTCCTCGTCTAGTTCTTTTTGCGAAGGTGCTGGTATCGACGATGGCTTGCTGCCAAAAACTTGTACATGGGCAGGCAATAAGAGGTTGCTCGTGGAGGGTGCTGATTGCCGTTCTAGTTCTGGTGGTTTCTCGAGATGATCAGCGAGGGGTGGCCCAGGTGGGATGGTTGTAGGAGAAGTATCGACATAAAACCATTGAGACGGTCCACTTTCTGGTGCTGGAGATGGCTGACGTGGACTAGGTTGTGGCGCACTTAGTTGACTCGCATTGGCGTCGTCGTGTTTTTCTGAGGGATCCTGGCCAGTGGCTTCTGTCGACGGCGCTCTTGTCGTGTTGGCTGTGTTGGTTTGACTATTGACACCACTCTGTGGTTTCTTTTTCTTCCGTCGGTGGCTCTTTCTTTTCACAGGAGAAGACGCATCTTGGACATTTGAAGGTGTGTCACCAAGCGTCAAATCCACCAACTTTCGACTTGAAATTGGAGAGGAGCCGGTAAGGTCAATTACTTCTGAATTCTCTTTCGGCGTGTTCATCTGGAGACAAGCAACACCAAAAAGCTATGGGTTGAGAGAAAATGCAGAACAGACTCAATGGATACCATATTTGGACATAAGTATCGGGGTAACTAATTCTATGCTACATCAACTTCTAGCATGTCTAAATGAGGTTGAACCCATGTCATTCTGTAGTCCCTAATGGCTGTAGTCATATCTAAGTCATGAATGTCAGCTGAAGCATTTTTGTATCAATAAGCGAATACACACTTCTTGTAAAATGTCTCCGAGTCCGAAGGTACATCCTGGTAGTGCTGGTTAGTCAAATGCACGGCGGTCACTGTCTATGGTATTACCTGTTGCTGACGTGCGCCTCTAGTTTTTCCATTTATGCGCTCTAGATTTCGTCTTTTTTCTCGGTCTTCTTTCAACCACTGGAGTGCAACACTATACAGGGGGGTATACGGAGGAAATATGATATTCAGCGGCGAGCCCGGAAGTACTGGCCAAGATGAGGGCGGGGTAACTAGTGATCCTAGGTGCATGTGAACGACATGCGTTGGAAAGTCATTGAGACCGTCGAATATATGTGTTGCGTCTACAAGACGGAACAATCGATCAACGTCAAAGATACACGCTTTGCAGCAGACTTACATATGATAGTGGAGCCGCGTGTTTCGCTGTCGCTTTTCAGGAACTTGAGAAGGTCATCGCGGACGAGAACATCAAGATCAACAGTGACCTATGAGGACATCCGAGTTTTTGTTTAGAGAAATTTACGGGGAAGAACATTCAGCCATACCTCGTCTAGTAAAAGGATATCCCAAGGGACCATAAGACCGAAACATAATTGCACCCTGCGTCTTTCACCATCAGATATTTGGTGCATGCGCCAGTCGAGATCTATATCTAGGATATCAAGGAGGCGATCTCTTCGCTCCTTGTGCCTATAACCACCAACTGAATCAAGAAATATTGAAACCCGAATGTCGCCGCGTACGACGGGATTCATGGCCCTGAGAGATTGTCAATTGATTAGCATAAATGATGAGGTGACTGATGCTAACCACTCAGTGCCGAGGTATGTAATACCGTCTGGAGTGTCGCGGAAAACATCTTTACCTTTGACATGAATTTCTGTGTCAGAAGAGTTGACAAGTTTCTTCCCTGCTAAAATCTGAAGCAGGGTCGATTTGCCGGCTGAAACGCCTTATTGGATGCAAACAAGACCAAAGATGAAACTCTCACCCCCATTAGCACCGATGAGAAGAGTTCTGGAGCCTGCGGCTGAGCCGAAGTTGATATCTAGTAGAGCAGGTACATGGCCGCCAGAATGGACATAGTTTAGTTTCTTTACGGAAATGGCATCCATAGCGGGGGTGCTAAACTAGCCTGGGTAAGTAATTGATGATCATGAACAACCAAACTTGCCACAATTCCCAGGCAACGCTGTTCTCGCTGCGTCGCAACAGCCTCTAGACGCCAGACTAGACGCTTTCTTTCTGACCTGTTTCTCTTGCTTCTGGCCCTCACGCTCCTTTACTTCTTTCTTTGATTTCTATAATGCACATCAACCCACTTCTTCCCAGACAGTGTATCCAGTGCCCAGATCCGCAGCCTTGCAATTGTGGTCCTAATCAAGACTGCTTTCAAATTAACAGGTGAAATATCAGTCTACATGTATCACACTTGGTTTTAATCTCTTTCTGGAAGGGACTGCAACACTTGTAGTCAAACTAAGTGTGTCGATCGTGCCTCTTCGGCCAGCTCCTCAGCAGGCCCTGGGAAGGGTGCTTTGGCAGGCGGTATCGTTGGTGCTCTCCTCTTCATAGTCATTGCCGTGGGCTTGTTTCTATTGTACCGCCGCCGGTCACGTCGAAAAAGGGTGGGGTCGACGGCCCTCCCCGAGATCAAGGAGGTTCCAGCGTCTGCAGAGGCCGTTCTTAATCGGCCAGATCCTGCTGAGAACCCATCTCCGCCCACCCATGTTAACAATGTGCGCGTATATCCCATGACTTCAACGACTACCATCAATTTGGATCCTGAACCGTGGGCCACTCACAACGTCCCGCCATCGGCCAACAATCCCTTCGAAGACAACCATTCTATTCAAACGGTCGAAACGGAGGGAACCAATGTCATACCCATCGCCTTCGTTCCTTCCGAATCTCTCCTTACGCAGCGCTCAGGTTCTTCAACGTCCTCTTCGTCCTCACAGCCCGCTCGTCCTACCCGTTCTCCGGAGCTTGACCTCAACCTGGATCACGTTAATGTCTCTGACAGTTCAGTTCGCACACGCGACTACTCACGGTCCACGCGTTCTGGAGTAACTAGAAACTCATTCATGTCGGGTGCTAGTTACTCGAGCGACTTCCTAGAAGCACCTGTTATCGTGACTTCTAAGACAGCCGTGCGTCAGGTCCTTGGTGTCGTCAAACCTCAAGTTATCACAGCAGGTTCTTCTGAGAGTTTGAAGCCTCCCTTGACCAGACCTGTCAATAAATCACCCTTGGCTTCCTCATCCTTCGGGCCACAGGACCTAGTCTCAGAAGGTGACGAGACTCGAGAAACTGGTGATCCCTTTGGGGATGAACATTCCTCCCGTGCAGTGTATGGCGTCTCTGCCTCCCCGGCAACATCAACTTTCTCTCAGGCAGCTGCACGTTCCGAAGGCGAGTCATCCTCTTCAGGTTGGATCCCCGAGCAGCCCAAAGTCCCTTGGAAGGGTCATCAACCATCTCCTAGCATCAGCACGCAGGCTGGATCTGTGATAGATATAGGTAGCGTCACCCGCGTAAATCTCAGTCCAGGCAACTCCGCGGATGGTGTTCCTTATCGAACGGCCATGGCAAAACTCGTTGATCCCGCCACATTACAGGAACAACAGCGTAAACCTCTTGCTCATGCCCAGGCGCAGGCGCAAGCTCAGAACGCCGATAAAAGCCGGAGAGCATCAGGATCTTCTGCTATTTCCGCCGCATCTCGTGCCTACTCAATCCTCGAGTCATTCCCATTCGTTCCCCCCTCTCCTATATCAGATAGACCTATTAGGTCACCCCCACGCTCTCCTCATAACCAACAAACTTTTTCCAGCAACGCTTCCTCCCCGCTCGCTCAACAAGCATTTACTATCACTCCTCCCTCCCCTCTTCCTCAGGACAGTGATGTATCAGCAAATGCAAAAGCCGATGAGGACATGTCACCACCCAGCAGGCACATTCTAGGCCTCTCAGGCGTCTCTACAGCGTCTTCCGGTCTTGGCTCATTCCCATTCCAGATAGATTCAGGCTTGACAGCTGAGGTCAATGCTCGTCCGCCTGCCTCGATTAATGGTCGCCAAAGAGCCAGTCTGGATACGCTCGCCCTCACAAGCGATCTAAGTTCATACCCTCTTGGATTTGACCGGGACAGTATCCCAGTTCCTCCAGTACCCAAAAAGATCTAGTTTTTTTTTTCCATCTGTAAATCGGGGACACCCGCAGGTTTTGTACAGGTGTAACATTGATGACTCTACATCTACGTATGTTCCTTTTTCTTTTCTTTATCTTGGTTTCCTGCTTTTGGTTTCTTTATCTCACTGTCATGAACTCGTTCTGTGACAATAGTTGGGGTGTGTTGAATATTTATTTTCTAAATTGATTATCAGTGTCTGTCGTTACGTAAACGTCATCACTAATTATAAGCCGCTCACTTGACTTGGGCGAACAGCCTCGCGTTCCTCTATTCATATATCGCCGTCAATTGTTTTAATCACCCAGCCAACGATGGAAGAGGAGGTGCAACAGCTAGTAGAGATGGTAAGTTACGCCACAAGCGAAGGGATATTTAGCGAGCCAATCAAAATCAGGGTGCAAGTGTGGCACAGGCCAAAGCCGCACTCAGGCAACATAAAGATGTAATGCTCGCCGCCGAGAGGTTCCTTGAAGGCAAATTTGAGCATATTAAAGACGACGGTGGCGACATAGAGATGGAGGAAGCCAAGTTTTCCAAGAAGAAAGCTAGACCACCTGTACGATGCTTACACCCTACTTAGTCGCAACAGCTAGTTGATGCCTTCATTTCCAATATAGACACCAGACGAAGACGACGACGAAATGGGATCAGGCATTGAAGAAGAAGATGGTTTGTTCACCGTTCAATCGGTCTGATTAGACATTCTGATACACTCATAGATGCAGAAGATTATTTCGACTACGATTCAGACTTCGCCCCTACAGAAGACCCAAATAGAAATGGGATTCCAGATGTTGATCCTTATGCTGGTACTGTTCGTAATCCCATGATGGCGCTCATCTCTTATCTTCGTCAGGTATTTTTTTCTCCAAGGACCGCAGAGAGGAGGTCATAGAAGTCGAGGAGGAACCCGAAGCAGTCGTCCTGCCTGACATGAAAGGACGCGTGACGTTGATGTCGCAAGGGCAATGGATGAAAGGTTGTCCTGAAGGCAGCGAACAGAGTTTCCTATTCGCACTCTATTCTGAGCTCAGCGAAGGTCAATGTCCCTGCCCTCAGGACTGTGGGACGACCATTTCGAGGCAGAAGAGTGACTTCTTCGCTGTCTTTGTACGTATCATCTTTCTATTGCCTACAGATCCCTGATGAATTCATAGCCAGAGTTCTCCACGTATATCTCGCGGCTTCGAACACTCGTTCGGCGCACTTGTGAAGGATGTAAAACTGAATTCTGTCTTGCATGTGGCGAATCCACCAATAACGATAGAACGAATGGCCCTGCAGAAGAAAGTTTCCTTTTCCATTGTGCAAATATCCAAGGCGTCATTCTCGGGATCGGCCTTTCGATGCTTGAGCAATCTTTCTCCGAGGTAACGAGCGCCTTGCCTGATGCTACAGACGAACAAGCCCGAAAACGCAGGAAGACGAGCAGTCAAGAATCAGAGCACCCCGTCGCTATCATGCTGGGAACAGGAACAAAGATATATGCAAAGAAGTCTAAGGGAGGCATAGGATATGCAGGAGACCTTCAGGAAGATGTATGGCCCTGGAGACTCCTCTTCATCTACTCAACTAACAACTCATTCTCCGCTTACTTCATCTCTGCAGCGTTCGGGTCAAGTAGAGGCTCAAGCTATTCAGAAAGCCAAGGACGAGAAGATTGGGAAACTGTTGAGCGCAGTGCGAATATACTTGCCTAATCTCCATCGGTCAGGTGGAGGACGGACAAGCGACTATTTAGTTCATCCAACTGCTCTGGCACATCTTCGAAGACGTTTCAATTACGTCTGTAGCACCCTACTTAGGAACGATTCTTTGGCTGACATGTCGGAACGTTCGGTGCTGTACTTTGAGTTGATGGAGTGGCTAGAGGTAACGTCATTCTCGTCCTACGCCAAGTGATGCGTAATTCCTTTCAAATTCTAGACTATTTCCAACCATGAAGCACTAGCGAGCATGATGGCGATGCCCATCATGGTGGTCGCTTCTGTGAAATCAGTGACAGTAAGGAGGGGTTTGGATGGCAAAAATGTGCGGGAATGCACCATAATGTATGAAGGTAGTTCGGGTCCGCGAGAACTGTTGGAGGGTATTGTTATCCAAGCGCATGCCGCTTTGAAAGGTCTAGAGAAAACAAAATCGCCAGATACGCCCCAAGAAGAATTGACCGAAGAGCAAAAGCGCATGACGCTACAAGATATGAAAGGAAAATCAAAGGATGCAGATGGGCTGGCTGACGAGGATAATCAAAAGCTTATATCTTTCTGTCGACGCATTCTCTCTACGGCCAAGGCCATCGATAGGTCGTTACGAGAGACAAAGGGAGATGCCTTTGTTGACCGCCTTCATGCCTCCCTTCCCAAATTACCGAATACTTATTCCCAGCCATTTGTCCAACTCAAGATTGGGAGTACTGAAGATGACACCAAGAAAACTTACCTTGAATGGGCTACCCAAGCCAGGTTTGAGTATTGTGATTTGACTGTTCCTACGCCTGCCACGGCAAACCAAGATGATAACGCACCTCATTACAAGTTCCACTTTGATAGCGAAGCTCGAATGCTCGCTAACTCTGACATTCCAAAGCGTTCACTTGCCATTGCCAAAGAAGTGAGGATAATTGCTTCTACTGCCAACAAACCTCTAATAAAGGGTCAGCTTGCCATACTTACCACGAACCTGCCCGTTGCATGGGACTCTTCAATCTTTTTACGAGTAGACGAGACCCGCGTTGACATCATCAAGGCACTTATTACTGGTCCTGAAGGAACTCCGTATGTTATCATACTTCAATCATTCAGACCAGCCCGTTGACTTTGGTCAAGATACCATAATGGATGGTGAGTGATCAGGATTGATCTGAAATCAGGGTATGACACATGTAAGAAGTTTCCTTTTCGACATTTTCCTTGGCCCCAGTTATAACCAGTCTCCACCAAATGTCAAATACATGACTGTAAGATAGCATGTCTGTCATATCTGTTCATCGCTGAAGGAAATATCAGACAAACGGCGGAAAATTTCGCTTCAATCCTAATCTTTACGCTGTAAGTTTCCTTGATACTATAACATAACTTCCAATTCTGACAGAGTCCTTCAGGATGGCAAAGTTTGCTTGTCTCTGCTGGGAACATGGTCGGGTCCAGGATGGGTCCCAGGAAAGTCGACTCTACTTCAGGTGCGCAAGTACTAAGGCACCTTACCTCGTTTAATTAACACCCGAATGCAGGTGCTGATATCCATCCAATCCATGATCCTATGTGAAGAGCCATATCTTAATGAACCCGGTTGGGCCAACAGCGGCGGCAGTCCGCAATCGCAGGCATGTACGTGGGAGGTTTGATTCACGAGAGCTTATCGGCTGACCATGTCCAGATTCTGCGAATGTTCGTCGGATGGTTGTCAAGACGGCGGTAAATTTACAAGATTGTCTGTTACGAGTACTAACGATCACGATACAAGATGTTGGGTAATCTGAAGAGCCCGCCTGAACCATTTGCAGATTTCATTCGCACTCATTTCCGTCTCAAGGCCAAGTCTATCACAGCACAACTGGATAAGTGGTTAACCATGGACGACGGCAAGCAAACAGTGGGTGATGGCGGCTTCGCGTCAGGAAGAAATGGAGAGACAGGGACCAGTTTTTCGAAGGACGTTGAAGAAATGAAGCGGCTGCTGAAAGAACTGCAGAAATCAACTTCGAATTGATTAGCGACGCTTCTAAGCTTATTTTCATGTGATTGTACCTCTGTAACGCATTTATACATAGCGAATGTACCATTAGTATTACCATCCTTTCACCTACTACATCCAGTCATGTCTGATTCTTTGATTCACTCCGTCGCCGGCGCTGCAGGCGGGATCGTGGCGATGTCAGCCACATAGTAAGTTCTTGCTGTCGTCGTCTGAAACCATCGTCTGACGCTGCATCGGTAGCCCCCTCGTTGTCCTATCTACTAGAGCTGCGGTCGAGACAAAAAATGAGAAGAAGGTCATTTGAACTAACCATGCTTTGAAATTTCTGTCATTGATACAGAGAAGTCTACTCTGCAAGCTGTCCTCGATACTATAAAGCGTGAGGGCATAGCGGGCTTGTACAGTGGGCTGAGTTCCAGCTTGCTCGGCATTGCGGTGACCAATGGGTATGGTACAACAGTCTTTGACCATATTGTGCTCACATCTTCCGGCAGAGTATATTACTATTTCTATGAACGTTCGCGAGAAACCATCCTTAATTCCAGGAAGGGAGGGAAGGCGCTAAGCACGGCAGAATCCATGTTGACCGGGGCTATTGCAGGCAACTGCATTCATCTCATCATCCTGCTTGTTGACTCAAGCTAATTTTTTAGGCTCTGCGACCACGATTATCAGCAATCCTATATGGGTTGTACAAACGTCACAGGCCGTCCAAACCCTACCTCCTGACTCGAAGCATGCCGTGAAAAGGTTGGGCTTTTTTGAGACAATCCAGAACATCATTGCCAAGGATGGAATTGGGTACTTGATTCCAGGTTCAGACACTCTTACGCAGCTCATCTTCCTGTAGCGCGTTCTGGCGCGGTGTCGGCCCAGCTTTGGTTCTCGTTATCAACCCTGTGCTGCAATACACGGTGTTTGAACAGCTTAAGAACTTCTTAATATCAAGACGCACACTGAAGTTGCGCACCGCTGGTGCCCTCACTGCAGTTGCGGTTCTGTCAGACTGGGATTTCTTTATTTTGGGAGCGATTTCCAAGCTTGGTACGTTTAACTCGTAATCAGCAACGGTCACCTTCATCTTCAATCATTCCACAGTTGCAACAAGTCTGACCTATCCTTATATGTGAGTGACGACCTAAATAAATAAAAAGGATTGGTGGATTTACACCAAACAGCGTTGTGAAAAGTAGATTGCAGGCGGGCTCTGCTGCCGCACTTAAATATAAGTCATCTTTCGACGGCTTGCTCTCTATCCTTGGAGAGGAGGGAATTGAAGGCCTGTACAAGGGGATAGGAAGCAAGCTGGTTCAGAGTGTGCTTACGGCCGCCATTCTTTTCGCTGGACAGAGAAGAATTTACGAATTTACCAAGAAGGTCAGTTGTCGACTTACCCCGCATCAGCTTGGCTCATTAACATACGTTCCAACAGGCCATCACTTCCCGTCGTTGACAATAATATTGAATCAGATGTATAGTACTAGCAAAGTAACTAATATTAATTGAACCCTAGAGGAAAAAATCCGACCTGCCTGGCTCGAACAGGCGACCTCAAGATAGTCATCCATTACAGTCTCGCGCTCTTCCAACTGAGCTAAGGTCGGTTCCTGAACGAATATACGTTATGTCATTGTCATGAATTTGATTGACGTTATTCCATATCTCCGGCTACTTTAACTTTTTAAAATGACTTCACCTTTGACCGCCATCTTCGCCTGCGCAAGCCAGCTAACAATTGCGGAGCCGTCTCCGGACTTGAGGACAGCCCTTTCCAATCGACTTTGTCGTTACTACGAACTAAGAGGTTCAAAGCGTGATAATCTTGAAAATTTGTCCCTCTCCGAACTTCAATTATTAACTGCAGACGAAGCTTTGAACACTGTTTCCGACGTACATAAGCTACTTTCTCAGGATACGCATGCAGAAGGACAGGGACAAGACGTTCGCGGCGCACTAGGAACACGCGATCTTGCTCGGCTGCGTACACTCATATCTATCGTATTCAAATGGGGTGTTGAAACCCTTCTTTCTCGTTGTCTGCAAATTTGGCCTACAAAGCTTGGGGAGTCACCGGGAGTCACCCCGTCTGAGGAAGTGTTGAAGCAATACAACGCCCTTGTTGCCATGACTAACCGCCTCATGGGCATGATTTTTCCTACAAGCAGTGGGCCACCTTCAGTTACGCATGTAACAGCAGCAATGAACGATGGCCACCTTATCGACTTGCTCAGACCTTGCCTAGCTCTGGGATGGCTTCCTAAGTCATTATCCACTGAATACATTGTATCTTGTGATTCGCTCCGTCTAGTCACACTTCGGCTTTTGTCTATGTACGTATTCTGTCGCTACACCGAACACACGCATTTACTGTTGAAGTCTTCCACCTTCACAGTCCATAGTTGCGCTCGGCGGCGTGTTATCTTCGAAACCAGTTCCCTCTCTTCACATGCGTAGAATATGTACAATGCTTCTCGGGAAGCAAATTACACGAACACGGGGTGTGGACGGCTTATGTGTAGCCATTTTCGGCGACGAAGACGGGACTGGGGACGAAGCACCCCTAGATAAATTGGAACATATTGCGCGAGTCTTACTCACAGTCCCTCAGGGTATCCAGCCACAAGTAAATCCCCCCATATTCTATCGATCAGTTCTAACACGAGATGAAGAATTTCTATCGCTCTATAACAGATCAGATACTTTCCCTATTGTCAGAAAACACAGCTCCTACACATAAACGGGCGGTGGCGTTCACAGTGTCCCGTATGTTGGCAACAGAAGAATCTTCGCATCCTTATGTTGAGGTCGGCTCACAACTTCTCCTCTCCTCTCTGCATGATAGTCTCATCCCAGCCAACGACGCGCCTCTAAACGCAGAAACCGCCAAAAAGCGGTCTACGAGCATTCTTCTGCCCTCCGTTTCAATTTCTGCGCTTGCTACGCTCGTGACGAACATGGACCCATACCCTGCATCAATTTCCCGCTTGCTCTCGCCCATCGTCCCGGTATTATATTCACTTCTTTATCACCTTGATCAAATCAGAACCTCAGACCCGACATTGAGGGATTCCGTGCATGGATTATTGGTGACCTGGGGTAAAATTGTCGAAAAATCTGAAGGCCTTGATTACATTTGGCTAATAAGCCAAAGCGACGAAATATACTGGAATGTAGGTCTTGATGGGGACATACGTCAGGTACACAAGTAAGTACCGATTCCAGGTGCGCGGTTTGCATGCTTGATGGCCTTCTCCCAGGCCAGACAAGACGCTGCCATTATCTTTCTTCACGCCCGAAGGTCTTGAGGAAGCAGAGAACTCGGGGTCTTTGGATGACGATGCCAACATTATGGGCCTGTATCCGGATCCTGTCCGTTACGTTCGGTTCCTCAAGGAACTAGATCGAACGGATATCTCATCTGATCTCTTTGTGAAGTTTCTGGAGTCCTACCGTGAGCAAAGATCGACGAGCAACGCTGACCCCCTTAGGTGAGTCAATCAGTGACGTTGTCATCGGATCCCGCCTCAATGTCCTCCAGGACACTCCTCACAATGCAAATTGTTATGCAGATGCAAAAACAGTTATCTACAGGCCCCTCATCGTCGAATTTCCTGTGCAAACCTGCATACATGTTGTTATTTGTCAAGCATGTTCTAGAATCTTCTTCAAGAGAGCAGAACGAGCGTTTGAGTCAGAAGAAACCTGCCTTGGACAAGCGTACAGAAATTGTATCACAATCATCAACACGCCTAGAGGAAATAGAAGACATCGAATTGGCTGACAGCGATGATGAAGCTTCAGGTCCCGAAGTTATCTCGTCAGGTGATGAGATGATCGAAACTGCCATCAACTTATTATTATCCATATTGGAAGGTAAGGTCAACGGAGCAGCTTTTAATCATTCTCACGTTGGTGGAAGCGAACGAAGGCTTGTCTGCTCGCACCATGCCCGTATTGAATGATATCTATTCGCTGTTAGATCCCTTCGCACGGGATCAACATGCCAATATAAGGGGTGTGGCACGAGAGGCAAAGATGGTTATGACGGCCCGTCTGGCATCTACTTCCACAGACCGAAGATTGCATTCAAGCGAAGAAGAATCTTCTCAAGAAGTGTACCAAAAAGCTTTAAAGCTCCTTCAGGATCCTATTCTACCGGTCAGATCACACGGCTTGCTGTTACTGCGGCAGCTAGTCACTCGATCCAAGGGGGAGGTTGATTCCGCCTTGATACCAGCCATATTGTCAATTTTCCTCCAGGCTGTGCAGGACGATGAGTCATACCTTTTCCTCAACGCGGTTCAGGGCCTGGCTGCCATGGTAGACTCATATGGTAAAGATGTATTAAAGGCATTGGTAAGGGATTACACAGGTGGCCTTGTCAATAGTACAGGTAGTGGTGATCTGTCTCAACATGGGTTAGATGTGCGAATTCGGATTGGCGAGGCACTGGGGATTGTGATTCGCCGCATGGGCACCGCGCTAGGAATCTACAGTGAAGTAGATTATAGCTTTGGAAAACTGAGTGCTGACTGTTCAGTGCAGGCGACCTTTTGGTCCCACCATTGTTTCAAATTGTCCGCTCGCCCGATGTCCCGACAGTCTTGCGGACTTCGTCATTGTCATTGTTGGCGGACTGTGTCAACATATACGCCCTGGCTATTCTGCCTTACGTTACTGATCTCGCAGAAACCATGGTGGATTTCTTATATATCGAGGCCATCCCGGTCACAGATGGTTCGTCGACTCGGAAGACTCAGTATGTCGCAGAAGTTGTGCCGCCCAAAGAGGTTGACAGAAAACCGTCGATGGACTCACAGCCAACGTCTACAAATCCCAAGTTTCCACCGTTGCGACGCGCTGCACTGCACTTCCTCTCGCTCCTCGTACGTTCAATGACTGAGTACGTGTATGAAAATTCTCCAACAGGCATGAATATACCTGTAATCACATTACGGCGGGCGAAAACTGTTTTAGCATATGTCGCCTCGACAGACGAAGATAATTTAGTGAGAATCATGGCAAGGGAAGCAGGAGAGGGACTGCAGCAGTTACAACAAGCACTTTTTGATTTATGATACATCAGTATTCCTACTCCTGCCTTTATGTCGACCTCGTATCTGTCTCAGATATGGTGATCTCTGTATATCCGAGTCAATAGAAAGGTCAATAATTAATCTTGGTCCAGTCACAAAGCTAACGTTGCAAACCGTGGATTGTATGTTAATCCACGGAGCAATGAAGAGGACCTTGTACTTCTTTCAGCCTTTTCATCTACGGAGGTGCATTACTTCCAATGGCCCGACTAATCTCGTCGACTCGCTGTCTGAAAGCCTTCCATTTTGGGCTTCCAGCTTGTAGATATGGTGAGTGTGTTTGAATTGCATCAGAATGAATGTCTAATTTGAGGAAAGGGTTTGCAATGGACGAATAGTATGCCATGTGCATTGCTTTGAATATCTATTGGTATGAGTTGGAGAAGAGATGGAGGTGACATGAGCGTACCATGTTGACTTCGACATCTTTGATGACGGTATCCGTTGCAGCAAAGGTCAATATGATTTTCACTTTGAGCGGAGTGATGTAGCCGTAGACCGCGACGTCCTCCAGCGAGTACAAGAGCCCTAGATAGCAGTCGAGTGATTTCCCGCCAGAGCTCACTGCTTTCCTTCAGCCTTGCGTAATCGCCCCGAAAGCGACTTACCGCGTTCTTCAACAATGTCTAGGCTCGTATGGGCGATGTAATGATACTTAATAGCGTGCGCATCTTGCTTTACGAAAGTACGGATTAAGATGGGATGATTTTGAGGCGATATGAAAGCTACAGCATTCAGGCGCAAATTGGGTGCCATATGTATGGTGAAACCACAAATACAAGCAAACTTTAGGTTACATATCGTCAAACCCCGACGGACAAGTCCTTGACGCCGTCTGCAATCTCGTCTACATTCTCTATGAGTCTAGTGATCTAGGAAGGCTTGTCAGCAGGAGCTTCCAAGGAAAGAGGTAACATCTACCTTGCCAATGGCAACCGTCCTCCCTGGGGCATTTCATCATGAACCGCTGGCCGTCGTTATGACTCGATTCAGTCACTTACCTTCATCTCGTAGTGTAAAGCGACCAAGTTGAGGATAATCAGTGAAACGCTCCACACATATGGGTGCCGTTGCCTCAATCAGAGCAACGATTTTTTGACCTGAGTATTCAGACTCAAAAAGGCATGTTGGGAAACCATGCGCATGTCAGGTACCTTTCTTTGCAAATTGCGGAGGCCGTTTTGACTTTCGACCTGTCGCCTTATCAAAATAGTGCAGCAGTGCCTAGAAAGTAACCTGTCAGCTAACAGCATACCATGGGAGCAGGGAGATATACAGTCAAGGTGACTTCCTCCGCCAAGGCGTGCACATGCAACATTGCAGAATAGCCAGCACAGATGATGTTCTTGTGTTCCAATATTGCCAACTGAGCTTCGAAGTAGCGCACAGCATGGACTGGCTTCAGCGGACTTGTGAGCACGAAACCGGGAGTGACATCCTCATCTTCGACACCGCGTACACGGAGACGAACGTTGTCTCCACACAGGGCCTTGGGTACTTCGTCGTCTAACTCGTTATATATGGCCAGAACTTCGACTTCGTTCTTGTTTGGCATAAGAATCAGGGGATCGTTTTTGAGTAGATGTCCAGACTCAATCTTGCCAACGATGATCGTTCCCATATCCTTGTATTTTTCTGAAACAGGCATCATAAGAGGTGCATTTGTTTTGCGATCTACCATAGGCATGTTGTCCAGGAGTTCCAGAAAAGACGGTCCACTATTTGCTCGATTAGCGTGATAATATACGGGACTTGCTTGCTCACTCACTCCCACCACGGACATACTGAAGAGGGTACACGATCCTTTAGGTTTAGGCCCGTATAAGCAGACACAGGGATATATGTGACGTCGGTTTTTGTGTTGTAACCAGCAGCTTTGATAAACGGAGTCAATTTGTCTTTGATTTCTTTCCATCGAGCTTCATCCCATTTGACGGTAGGGTCGTCCATCTTGTTGATAGCAACAACGAGTTTAGATACACCGGTTGTCTTGACAAGCATGACATGCTCTCGTGTCTGACCGCCCCTTTCGAAGCCGGTTTCGAATTCACCCTTTCGGGCAGAGATAACTAGAACGGCAACATCAGCCTGTGCAGCGCCCGAGAGCATGCTGGGAACATAAGTCTTGTGGCCAGGCGCATCCAAGATGGTGTATCGACGTGCATCTGTTTCAAAGTAGGCACGCCCTACTTCAACTGTTTTGCCTTTTGATCGCTCTTGGGGTGTTGAATCGAGTGCCCAACTGAGATACCAAGTCTCTCGACCGGCTTCTTTGGCTTCACGTTCGAGCTTTTCCATAGTTCGTTTATCGACCATCCCTGTAAGAAATAGCAAGTTTCCCCCCATGGTGCTCTTGCCAGCATCGACATGACCGACGAAGACGATATTCAGATGCTCGTTCACTGATCCCGATAAACTGCAAGATCTGATAAGAAAATCCAAAACGACAGACCGTCACCATATAGATCTTTGAGAATTGATTCATCCGCTACAGTTTTCACTTCCCGTACAATACTGGAAGTATCCGATTTGGACTTATCTGCTGTGAATACTTTGGATGAGCCAGCATTGGCAGCTTTGACAGTTGTGGTAGCAGATGACTTTGGTTTAGATGGTGGAGCTGGCGATGACGAAGGCTGCGCAAGAGGTTTCTGCTGCGGCTGGGGATCCGGAGGAGGTGGAGTTTCCTGGACACGAGCCTGAGGACGGATATTCAAAGAGATGGTCGGCGGAGGAGCAGGAGGGTCGGATGGCTCAGGGCGTTGAGTGGGCTGGGGCAGAGAAAAGCCCTTGCCTGGGATGAAGGAGAAAGCCCCTGGATTGAGCTTGCTCATGATGGAGGAGAGAGGTGAGTCGGATAAATTCAGGCGGGCATTGGCTCTCACTTCCATCTTGGGCCTCATGTCCGACACCCACCTCTATCTCGCCGTCCTCAAAGCCTCTTATGATTATGACCCTCAATCTGACGACGAGCTACCTATCAAAGAGAATCAACTCCTTCTCCTTCTCGACAAGGTTGACGATGAGTGTGTTCTGTGCCATCTTCCAACCCGCATCTTTGCCTTAACTCGGTCCTTAGCTGGTGGAAGGTCAAGATTAAATCCGACGATGCAGACGACGAGGGTCCATCTGGACTAGTCCCAGCAGCCTACGTCGAGCCGGTCAGTTCTTCTCGCAGCGCGTCTCCGACCTCTCTAACTGGAGGTTCACAGGCTGACCAAGTTTCGGTGGTCAGAGTACTCTACGACTACGAAGCTACCTCACCAGGAGAGTTATCAGTCCAGGAGGACGAAATTCTTTTAGTGTATGAAATCGATGAGGACTGGCTGTTAGTCCAGAGCCGTAAGGAAGGTGGCAAGGCTGGTTACGTTCCTGGAAACTATGTTGAAACGACGAATGAAGAAGGAGGAAGTGCACAAGCTGCTTCTGTCGACATGCCCACCGTAAGATCTTGTGCGCCGGTCTTTGCGTGCTTTAACAAGCTCACATGCAGCCTAGACTAGACCCGTCAGTACCTATATCGATCCTGCTGACAGGGTCGCCTCCTCGAAAGTCGCACAGCCCAACATGGATTCCATTAAGACGTGGCCAGTCACAAGCATAGACAAGAAGAAGAAGAAGAAAGGAACGTTAGGTATTGGGAATGGTGCAATCTTTTTCGCTAGTGAATCTGACAAGGTTCGTATGGACTACCCTTTGTACTTTTCTTGAACTAAAGGCTTTCCGCCTAGACTCCAGTTCAGAAATGGCAGACAAGCGACGTTTCTGATGCTACCATGGAGAAGGGCAAGCAAATTCGCTTAGATATTGGCGGGAACAACCCAATTACTCTGCACTACAATGTCGGTTCAAAGGACAACGCAGAGGCGATCTTGGAAAAAGTCCAGTCTTCTTTGAAGTCCCTGTCCAATTCACGCGCCTCTCATGATTTACCTGTTGATGGTTCGTCGACATCGTCGGCATCATCAACGGGACGCAAGGTAGGAAAGAAGGTTTCTGTGCATTTTTCCCAATCAGATCCGGTAATTATACCCCCACGGGAAGAAGAAGAAGAAGAGGAGGAGGAGGAGGAGGAGTACCCAGAAAACCCATCCGAGGGGCAGCGGGATGGTGAAGAAGAAGAGAATGGAGAACAAGCTGTGGCATTATACGACTTCTCAGCGGATGGAGACGATGAACTGAGCATCAAAGAGGGCGAGGAGCTAATCATACTGGAAAAGGACGGTGATGAATGGTGGAAATGCACTAATTCGAGAGGGGAGGAAGGCGTCGTGCCTGCTTCCTATCTTCAAGTATGTACCTCTATCTTGGAGATGTCAGATTTCCTCAGGTTGCAACGTTTTGGTAGGCGCAAGTGACTCCACAACCTGCGAGCTCACCGCCTTTGCCATCCCGAGCAAACGCGACCGCCGAAAGGGAAAGAGCCGCCGCCGCCCGTGAAGCGGAAGAACGAGCTGAAACGGATCGACGTCGACGCGAAGCTGAGCAGGTTCAACTACAGAAAGCTCGAAAGAAGCAGGAGGCTCAGAGGGCCAAAGAGGCTGCCGCAGCCGCTGCAGAAGCCGAGAAAAAGAAGAGTAAAGCGGAGGCCGTGCGCTCTTCCTCTCCGGCGACGTAAGAACTTGCTTTTCATGGATGAGTATTGAGGTGAAAAATTTCCCCCCAGAAGCTCGGCACCCACCAAACAAAGCAATGAGAATGGATCCGCAGGCCGTCAGTCCGCTGAGTTGAAATGTAAGTTGCAAAGGTTATATCTACTCGGTAGGCTGTAACACCTTCCATGTTGTAGTTCCTCCTCAAGATCAGGTCCGCACGTGGCACGATCGGTCGGGGCAATTCCGAGTCGAGGCAGCTTTCCTTGGTCTTAGCAACAACAAAATCAGGTTGCACAAGATCAACGGAGTCATTGTGGAGGTTCCAACCGACAAAATGTCTGTTGATGATATACGTTTCGTCGAGAGATCCGTGAAAAAGTCCTCCAAGTCAAATCAGAGACTCTCCGACGATGATGTACCGCTAGCAGTTTCCCGAGCCCAGACTTCGCAAAAGACTGCTGCTTCGAAGAAGTCTTGGGATTGGTTTGATTTCTTTCTTTCAGCAGGTTGTGACCTTGACGACTGCACTCGTTATGCCGCCTCCTTTGACAAAGACAAGATTGACGAGGCTATATTACCAGACATCACAGAGTCAACAATGCGTACTCTTGGCTTACGGGAGGGAGATATAATCCGGGTGAGCAAGGCAATTGAGAAGAGGAAACCCGATGGTCGCAGCAGCAAGCAAACCAATGCGCTGTTTCAGGATCAAATTCGTCGTGATGAGGAATTGGCAAAGCAATTGCAAGCGCAGGAGACTGGCGGAGGCTCGCCGAGGAGTCCAGCTCCGAACCTTTTCGCTGGGCCGGGGGGCATCCTTAAGGCCCCTCGCAAACGACCCCAACCAACCAAGAGTTTACCTCCTAATGTTGATATTAAAGCGTTATCTAGCGTCTCAGATCAGGATACCAATTCGCCGCAACCAAACAACTCTTCCTCATCCACTCCCGTCCAGGCCCCAGCGAGGACTAGTTCAGCCGCACCAGCAGCCAGGGGATTCGACGACGACGCCTGGACCAACAGGCCAAATTCTACCAAGCCTCTTTCCAGTACTCCACCAGCTGCAACTTCAAGAGTGCCCGTGTCCGCTCCATTGGTGCCTACTAGTGGGACCACAGTTCCGCCAGTTACCCCTACGCCACCCCCACAGTCAACTAATATGACACCTCCCGTTAATACTGCGCCATCAGCGGCACAACCAGGCACAACCGCGACTTCCTCCCTCGCGAAAACCACAGAAGCAGACATATTTGATCAGTTGACACGACTTAGTGAGCTTCGTGGACCAGGAACGCCTTCTAGCGCTCTTCGTCCCAGTTCTTCTCCCGCTATAACTAGTGCCCCACCTGTCAGTTACCAAGCCGGTCTTGGTATGGGTCCTTCTCCTGTGCCTATAGGTCACCACCTACAAAATCAGCAATTGCAGAGTCAGCAACAACCTAGATTGATCCCATCGCCTTCTCCTCAAGCTCAAGCTCAACTACAGCCGTACATTGGCCCAAGAGGACCATACGCCCCAGTGCCAGCCAATCAAAGCTTATTACAACCTCTCGTTCCTACTCAGACCGGCTTTAGTGGCTTTGTTCCAACTCGTCCCATAAGTAATAACATGAACGTCATGGGTACGGTACCTTCACTACAACCCCCCGCACCTCAACCTTTCCTCCCTGTACAAGCCACCGGTTTGCCAAACCGAGTAATTCTATCGCAACCTACTGGTGTACCATTCAGTGGCTTTGGTTCCACAACTCTTGCGCCTTCGACATTCCAAGGCTCTGGTGGTTTCGGCACTCTCCCAGCACCACTGCAATCTCGTATGTGAACGCTTTCTGCTATCAAATGATTTATATCCGATTTGTTTAGAATTTACAGGTTTTAATCCCAATGTTGGACAATTCCCTTCAAATAACTTTGCAGCTGCGCCCGTTCCGCCCCTACCTACATCTGTAGCTAGCTCTGCCAAGGACACGTCGCCAGCCAGCGTTTTTGCTCAGATGAAGTCTGGCACCTTTGCAAATGAAGATGGCAATCAAGCACAAAACGCAGGTTTGTTGGAAATCAGCGATGAAGGATAATCACTGACTAAATCATTTGCAGAGAAGTATGATGCATTACGGCCGGCCCGTGAGTCGTTTCTGCTTAACATTGGCCGATGATTGAAACGTTTTGATAGCATTACTCACACAACCGACGGGATGGACTGGGCAATATCAGACTGGATTCATAGGATACCCCTCGTAATTTTTCTGAGCAGTGACAATGTACAATGAATAAAAATAATGCTGGTGCGAGATTATGAGGACCGGTCTATGATCCCTTGTGCATACCCTACACGGATGAAGTAAGTCTTGAGTGGGAGCCGCACCTCTGATGCAAGTTCGCGTGAAAGCAATTCCGTTGCTAGTGGGTATATTGCTGGTAAATAGGTTTTAAACTATGGGCAGAATCATTTAGTACCCAGAACACTTTCAGGAAAATCATGCTCACAGATTTTTCGTCGAAGCGGCAGAAACCGTCCAGAATCTCAGCAACTACTGGGGTCAATGCCAGGATATTTTTCGCTTGTGCATCAGGTCGTAGTTTATTGTAGTCTTCTAGGACAGTTTTACCAAGCCTATGTTTCCGAAAAGTTAATTTGACATAACTGGAGACCTTGGATATACGAACGGTAAAAGTCGTTCTGCAATTTGAGGTCGGGCGGCTTGGTGTTCAGGTCTGTTGTCGTAGTACATTCGTAACAAAACGTGGACTAGGGTGGCAGCGCTACTTGATTCCTGTTTTAATAGGTTTGGTAGATGCTTCATGAACCCTAGTAATGAGTTGTGAGGAGAAACGTATCTGAATGCCACCAAATACTTACCGACTTTCCACAGCGCTGTCCTCAGCTCCTTGTCTTCGTTAAATCCACGCGCAAAACGATAACTTTGGTCCAGAACGCTCATGAAACGCAACAGCTGCTCTGGCGGGATATTCCTGTATACTTCGTCATTTCGCAGCAGTTCGTTTGTAGTTTCGATAAGCAGCAATTGGAGAACACATTTGACAATTATTTGCTTGAAGACGCGACGACGATGGGCTAGAGGCGACTGTGCATCGTTCTTCGCTTGATCACCGTTTGAAAGTAGAGGAGCAGGTAATATCGTAGAGCCGTTCGCTTCTACAAGACACTTAAGTGACTGTTGTCGCCATGCTTCTCCCCACGTACCTGACGATTCATTCAGATCTGAAGCATTTCCGTCTATTTCCACACGAAGGCTTTCATCAAATAGCTGATGCGGAGTGGTTGTCCGGAACAGCGTGACGAAAGCAGATGCTATTCGTTCCCAGCGCGATGGTGTCAATCTTGTGACATTGTTCTCAAGGAATTGTTGCAAGCAAGAAGTTCCAATCCTTGCAAGTGTATCATTCTCTGGCACTGTATTTCAGCTGGCGCCCAAGACAAATAAGATGTAGTAAGCGAACCTTGACATATGCATACGCAAAGCAAGTCGAGTAATCCGTCTAAGAAGCGTTCTAGAATGTCGAAAAAATATGTGTACAGATTTACGAGATCCCTTAAAGCCTGGATCATTGTGGTTGAAAGCCAGACACTCATATCTTCTTGAGTGCTAAACCGTGATAAATCTTGACTAGACTTCAGAACGGAGAACATCGGAAAGAGTAGTTCTTGGCAGACTGTATCCCAGAATTCGACAGGGTATGTTGCTCCATATGTCCTGAGAGTATTAAACAGGGAGTCCAGAGCTCTGAAATTGGAAGAAGTGTCAGCTACTCTTAATTGATTCAAGCTACTCACAATCGTCTAACTTCGAGGTCTTCACCATTCATGATGATATCATAGAAGCCGAAGAGCACAGGGAACCAATACCGGATCATGGCATCGTCCATCGTTTGGCCCGAACTGCCGAGCGAGCATTCTGGGCATTCCAACATAACCGGTATTACGCCCCGCAACATTGCAATGGCCAGCAGACTAATTTTCTGATATTTGCTAACCTTGCAAAATTCTGTAATGCAAACAGTAAGGTCTGCAAAAGCTCCATGCCGTACGATGGCACGAAAATGGTCTTTGTTGAGTCTTGTTACAATTTCAAACGCTGAGTTAGCAATCTTCTCTGGAAATGTTGTAAGTTCCAACATCATCGACAAAATAGATAAATGAGTGCATAAACCAGTTACACACCTGTTAGGACTTTTGACGCAGCGGAGAAAACACCAAACATTGTCCGCCAGCCTGATCGCATATTTTGCACCCTCGCTTGGATCATCTGTTGTAAGCATTGCAAGACCTGGGTGATGGCTTAGCCACGGAATGCGCTAATGATAATGTTTGCTACCAACCATATCCCGAACTTCGGGGTTATTGTTGTGAATCATAGTATATTCGAAAGGCTTTAAAAAATCCTTTTGAAACTTGAAATGAGGTAGCTCTTCCTTCTCAAGGAAGCCCATCGCTAGTTGTCGGATAGAATCCAATGCGAAAAAGCAAACACGCGGGTTACTGTGGCAACAAATCTTTGAAAACTTTAGCAAGAGCCCTAGGTCTGGTGTAAGCACATACCTGATTAAAGTGCTCTCCAAGAATATCCCAAAGATTCGACCATTCCAAGCGGATTCGAGACATATTATAGTACGATATTTCTACCAATTTTTGTAGGCTGAACAAGCGCGGATGTTGTGATAATCCAGAAGACTGGATCTCTTCCCACGACACATCGGATAACGCACGAACGAAGTCTACAATGGAAGCCTAACGCCTTATTGGTGATGATGGAAGCTACGAGGGTTTAAAGACTCACTCCAGATAAGTAACGGCTCAGGTGGAATACCATATCGGCAGCTACAGTGATATGTGTAGATCGACTCTCGTTTGCAAGCTCTTCGTTGGGAAGCTTTCGACTGCGCCTGTCCGAGAGGTGGTGAATACTTCACGCCAAACGAAATGGGTACGAAGGTACAAACCCATTTTTCCCTTGATCTGGTAGATCAACACCACTGCTGATGAGTTGCATATGTTCCAGTTGACTGACACAGGTTAGAACGTCGTGCCACGATCCCCTTAGATGGTTACCCTCTCTGACAGCGACGTCCAGAAGTGTTTTGATGGCCTCCATGTTTTTGGTTTTCATCTCTCCCAAATTGCTCAAGAAGGTGAATTTGGCTAACGTTGACACAAATGCATTTCGTTGAAGCTCGAGCTCGAAAAAGCAGACAATGTGTATTGCGTTCTTGAACCCATCTAGGCAAAGCTCGACGATTTCAAGGTCATTTGTTTGTTGAAGTGGTCCCGACAACCCGGCCAAAAAGGGAATCCAAGCTACTTCGAACATAGGTCGAACATGAACGAAGTGCGAGGCACTAAAGAACTGATCGCCAGCCTTCGAACCCTTGCGTTGGGTGCGCATCATGGTCCTAAACAGAGCCTAGGAAGACTTCAGTACGCAGGAATCAACGTCTGGGATATTGATACCTCCGTCTTGTTGGCCATGCCGTTTGATTGCATCACAAATGCTTCCTTTTGCAGATCTCGACCTACATTCGCAAGGGCACCAGTAATCCCAGGACCAGACGACAATGTCAACTGGTGTTCTACTTCGTCCTTCATTCGAATTTCGTTGGAGACAATGTCATCAAAGATGCCAGACAAGAATTCTTCAGGAAGATCTTGACCGTCGTTGATGCCCCGATTATTCTTGATGAAGTCAGCCTTCGTCATACGCTTCTTCACTTGGGGATTGTACGCATCCGTATTGAGCATGATCACTGAATATGCTAGGACATACGCAGCATCTACAATGGGTGTTTATGATGTGATTGAGGTCAGAAGCCAGAATGCGAACCTGCATTAGCAAAAGGAGTCTTTGAATTGCCCGCGATATAACGTTCTGCAAACTTGAGCATGAACCTGTCGATCTTTTGGGATTCCCCTGGCAATCTGAATGCTTGCAAAAATATTCGCATGGCATCGACAAAAGGGAGATCTTTGAATTCCAACATGTTCACAAATGCGTGCATGGTGGCAATATTTTCATCGTCACTGGACAGCATTGGAATCATTTGTGGAGAGGAAACTAGTATCAATCCTCACCCTTCACCCAGATATTCACCAATCATGGCCTTGCTCAGGCCATCAGTGATGAGGAGGAATTTTGCCACATCCTCTGGTGATTGACTTGGTATAAATCCAGTCTCAACCAAGAATTTGATTCCCTGAGGTATATTAGAATGATAGAGGAGAGCAACCCCAGAGAACGTACACGCTTCGGCTTGAAATTGAACTTCTTGATGCCCTCGAGGAATGTGGTCTTCTTTTGCTTCGCACTCTCAAATTTGCTAGGATCGTCAACAATATCAGGGGTCGATTGGCGCAAGGCTTCGGCGCTACCGCTTCCAAGTGACAATCTATCCACGGACAATTCTGCAGCTGGCGTTGTCGGTTCGCGCCGATAGTCGTCGCCATGTGCAGACTTGGCCGATGGCGGCGGGATAGTTTCATCATCAGATTTGTCCGGTGCAGTGCCCCATGCAACTAAGGAGCGCAGGACGGCAACGAGACATTCCAAGCCTTGTCGACGATAGTGGCTTTCAGATAAACCCAGAGTAGACATGTCCATGTTGCCAGGGACCGAGAGGGTCGCAGCAGTCATAGGGGCGGGACCAGCATTAGAAGAGTGACTTTTCGATGCATTGGCTGGTGAAGAGCCGCCGAGTTCTGTATTCTTTTGCTGCGACGCTGCTATAGGCGTCGTACCGATTTTTGAGATGATGTTCATAAGGCTGATGAAGTATTAAGTAGTCGCCAGAAACAATTCGCACACTCGTACTGTTCGTAGATGTTATCCACCGCTTCTCCATCGCAGTCATAATTGAGGTATATCTCTACAAGTGCTTGAGGATCTTGACACAATCGCGAGAACATGCCGAGAATGACAGCTTTCTGCTTGAGAGTTGATGTTTTCATTTCCAAGATAGGTATGAAAATCTCGTGAAGAAGGACTTCTATCTCTTTCTGTGCAGACCTGTGAATAAAGAGGGGTGGAAATCGGGGTAACACTAACCTTGAGCTTCGTGCGCATACCAGAGAGGACTCGCCAGAAAATCTCAACACTGATTTCGAATACCTGAGGGACAGGACTAACGGCATTACGGCTCAAGCTTAAACACAGATATTGATTGATAGCTTGGATAAAGGTTGTGGCCTCGTTTGTCGAATTGGAATAAATAATAGCAGTTGGATCGACAAACAATGGCATGTGTGAGTTTAAGACGGTCAGAACCAGATGGAGCGACAATAACTTCGACCGCATTGCGTGCGATTTGGGATCTCGTTCACTGAATGTCACCATTAGATTTCCTCGGAAGACACCATTCTCAGATGACAAACCTTTCCGTGTTCAAGGGCTTCATTGTGAGCTTACAAAGGGCACGGAATACAAGGAAAGCATCTTTGACAAACATATCGCGAAGCGACATGTGATGTACAGGTTGGCTGTATTCCGATGTTACATCGATATTGTTCCTGAAGGCTAATGTTAATGCTGTTACAGTCATTGTCTAGAAATTTCGTACAAATTTGTCTGAGATTGATAAGGGCCATCGTTAGAAGGGGCGTCATGAGAAGCCGCGTCTTCAACGCTGTGTCTGATTGGCAGTGAACCCGACGAATCATTGACGTTAGCATGTCTCACGTCAGCTGCGTTTTTGTCCTCGACCACGTCAGGTTGAGCTTCCGCTGACCCGGACGAAAAAGACGTGCGGCTCAAAGCTACGCTGTCTGGACTAGGTATGTCGAGGATGGCCGATGTCAAAAGAGTCTTGGCGTCACGTCGACAGCGCGTGAATATGTGGTGTACCATTTGGGTCAAACCACCTT
The DNA here is from genome assembly GCA_000827485.1 of Amanita muscaria Koide BX008. Classification (NCBI taxonomy): domain Eukaryota; kingdom Fungi; phylum Basidiomycota; class Agaricomycetes; order Agaricales; family Amanitaceae; genus Amanita; species Amanita muscaria. Next base: position 197,919 of record KN818224.1, read on the forward strand.
GAGCTACCATTTGGTTGACAGGATCAGTACTCAGTAAGAAAACATTGTACACAGTCCTAACAGCTTTGAGCAACGACGAATGATGAACGAGTATCGTCGGTGACAGAACGAGGGACAAAAACGCCTTGACAATTTGTAGCGACACAGTTTCTGGTGTGCTTTCCGCATGACATGCAGTTATGGTGTGAGCAACTAGGTCTACGAGAGAAGGTTGGGGGATGTGCGTTTGGGAACCATTGATGCCAGAATCAGTACCAGAAGGGGATGGAGGTGGAGAAGAAAGATTTGAAGGTTGATCCTCAGCCTCTGCGAAGAATGAGTAAGAGATAAGCTTCGAGATGCAGTCGAGGCTGGCTATCATCAGCTTTTCGTTCCGTGTCTCGCAAGCAAGACGCAGTGGTTCGAATATCTCGCGAGGATTCTCGCCACCTAGACCAGACCTGACAAGTTCCAATGCGCGTTGCGTACTGTCGCGAAGCGGGTTGGATCGTTTGGCCTCCCGTGAAGCAGCTATGCTTTCCAAAGCAGAACTGATCAGAACAATAGAGACATTGTGCCCTCTTGACAGAGTAAGAGACCGCTTGTGCGCCTTGGAAACGGGAGAATCCGGTTCTGATACACTGGCAGTTTTTGAACGAGATGCTTTAATGCGCAGCTGCTGTTTGCTGTGTGGTTCAGCTGGTGCTGAAGAACCACCCACCTGTCCATGATCTGACGCCTCTCGTGAAGGTGGTAGCGCAGAAGGTTTGGACGATGGAGTGGGAGGTAATGGCACGACTTCGATTCGTTCTTCGTGCGTCTTCTGTGCCAGCACAACTACCTGTTCGTCTGCTTCGGAACCACGAGAGCCTGTGGCATGCCCAGGCGGATGCGAGGCAGTTTGCAGGTCCTCTACAATAGCTGGTTCGACGTCATGTTTTTCTATTCGTGTATCCTCGACGGCAATGGTAGGTTGGTCTGTTAAGGTAACGTCATCCATGTTATGCGTCGTATCGACAGATGGGGTCGTGTCATTGCTGATATCTGCTGGAAGCGGTGATTGTGGTAAGGGAACAGTTGCAGCGTCGACCTCAGACATGATTAGAACACTGGACCGTAGGCCAGATGTCGACTGCCTGTGGAAGGAGCCGCTCAGTGCCGCCACGTGCGCGGATATTCATGGTTTTCTATTTACGATCAAGGCACCTTTCCAGCCCTTACAAAAGATGAATAATGTACCTAAAGACGCGTCTGCTGCAGTGCTGCAGCCATCGGAACCGATCCCAGATAATACAACATCTGTACTTGGCCCAAATTTTGACCAGCCCATATCTCTGCAGCAATTCATTGATTCTTACGAGCGGATTGGCTTCCAAGCAACAAGCCTAGGCAGAGCGATCGGCATCGTGAATCGAATGGTATGATACAATCCCCCATTTTCAACCTGTGGTTACCATATACTTCACAGAGAAAATGGCGTCTATCGGACGATCCGATCACTGAAGACGAGTCAGAAGAATATCGGTCAGCTTCAGCCCGCTCAAAGATTCGTTGCGATATTTTTCTCGGCTACACCTCAAATCTTATATCTTCTGGTCTTCGCGAAGTCATCCTGTATCTTGTGAAACACAAACATGTTGCTGCTTTGGTCACAACAGCGGGTGGCATTGAGGAAGATTTTATCAAATGCCTAGGCAAAACCTACCTTGCTGATTTCAACTTGAATGGTGCAGAACTACGAAAACGCGGAATGAATCGAATCGGAAATTTGATCGTACCTAACGACAACTATTGCAAGTTTGAGGACTGGCTTATACCTATTCTCGATCAAATGCTGGCTGAACAGAAAGCCACCGGAAATGTCTGGACTCCAAGTTCCCTCATACGAAGACTGGGGAAAGAGATCAATAACGAAGAATCTGTATATTATTGGGCTTACAAAGTAACGGCCCTTATACTACCACTAGCTCTGTTATTGATGATCAAGCATACACAGAACAATATCCCAGTATTCTGCCCCGCCCTAACGGACGGTTCAATGGGAGACATGATATATTTTCATTCGTTCCGCTCTCCTGGCTTAATAATCGACATTGTACAAGATATCCGTGCTTTGAATGAACTAGCAAGGGCGTCACGGAAAGCAGGTATGATTATTCTGGGAGGAGGCGTTTGCAAACATCAAATCGCCAACGCTATGCTATTCGTACGATGGCTTAATGTTGTGATACCATGATTTCTGACCGAGCACAAAGCGCAATGGTGCCGACTACTCAGTATACATAGTGCGTGGATGCATGATATCACCTCTATCTGAGTTTATTCCTTTTAATCAGAATACTGGGCAAGAATTCGATGGTTCAGACTCAGGTGCGCGGCCAGACGAAGCAGTATCTTGGGGGAAAATTCGAGCAGGGGCAGAAACAGTCAAGGTAAACGTCTCTTCACAGCTGACAAACTAGTGCTTATGAGAAGAAGGTTTTCGCAGATGCGACTTTGGTTTTCCCGATCTTGGTGGCGGCGACATTTGCAAAAGAAGATTGCAATGGACCACTCAATTCGTGACCATTGTGTAGAGTCAACGAAGCGTTATCCTCGGTGGGTAAGTACACTACGCAGTGATGTCCTGCGATAACAGCACTCAATTGCACCCCCGTTTCAGTCTAAATGTTGTCAGGACAAGCGCCTAGCCGGGAGGGGTCACTTCCTTACCTTGAATTTCTCCAGACCACAAAATGATGTCATCTTTCAATAATTGTAGGATCGTCAACGAATCCCGTATGTGTTGATCCGAGCCATTGCTGTAGGCTGGCAAGCAGCTGACGGCATCATCAAATGCACTCTTGGCAAGATGGCACGCTCTGTCAGGGCTTCCTTTCACATCTGACAGGAAATACCAATCCATAAGACGTTTTAATATACTGAATTATCTCACCATGGTAAAAGACTGAAAAGTTCAGAGCAAGACCCAGCCTCGTAGGATGGATAGGATCAAGCGTAGCCAAAGCATGTTTGTACGCCAACTTGTACGCTGTAAGCGACTGATCCCCATATCGATTCCGATCCCGTTCATGTGCAAATTCAGCCATATACCTGCAGTAGTCTCCCTTCCTGTGAAGGGCAATCGTGAGGCGTGCAAGCAAAGGGGAAAGCTTGACTTTACATCTTCAAGTAGAAAACTAACTCTTCCCCAGACTGAGCGGAAGGGTGTAGCTGTTTGTCAATCAAGGCCACGATGGCCTTGCAAGTATCAATCAGCCCTTGCTCTATCCTTTTGCGTTGCCCTTGTATGAGGGATAAGTGCCTCTCAGCTGTTGATTGATCTGATTTGTTCATTCGCAGCTCCTGCACTTTTTCAATATTATCAATGGATCTCCAGCTGCTTCGAAAGTTGTTTGTGATGTTTTTATAAGCCATGGATAGAAGATTGCGTTCATCGATGGTAAGCCGAGCGCCGTAACTGTCGATGATGATTTTGATGTACATTACGACATCTGGAAGGAGGAAGGCGAGTAAGTGGTCAATGCCGATGAACACCAGCCGCCTACTAAACGAACCTTGGTATCTTTCGGCCTCACTTGCGACATCTGCTAGCAGTAAACATTCCGCACGAGGGGGCCTGTTGCTCGCCTACATGCCGCTATTAACGCAATAATATGGCGAGCGGAAACGACGTACATGTGCCATGACTGCTCAGGATAGTAAAGGACGGGGGGTTCCTTCGTGGAGCACGTTTCTTATGCTTCTCGCTGGGCAGAGGGGATTCTTGGGCATGGTTAAAATGCGGTGCGATGATGCCTACAGGATGCTTTCCACGTTCCTTCGTTATTTTTTTGCTGCGAAGATATACTCAGTGTGCATCGTAAAATCATTTAGCCAGACGTCAATGCCTCGAGGCATGCGGCGTTGTCCCAACATGTACTTCTCATCTTGAACCAATCTTGTGGTGCATGTTATCAAGCACGAGCATACAGCATGTTCGGAACAAGAGTTACAAGACTATATTTATTGTCCGAATCGTACATAGCGTCATACCTCAAGGCCTTAAGCTTCATGGAATGTTTGTAGTACAGAAGCAAATATGTCAACTGCCTTCTCCAGATCCACGAGCTGCAAACCCAATCAGACTGATTGTCAAACGAAGTTGGAAACAGAAGTACTTCTGCATTGCTGAAGCTGATCCGGAAGTGTCCAACATCGGACCGCAGCTGAACCTTGCCTTCGCTTGCGAACATACTACCTACAGTGAATGTAAGCTTGACTCAAAAGTATCGCTAACCATCTTGCTTACCAGGTCCGATCAGAAGACCTGCCTCTGCCAAAGCAATCCAAAGTTTAGTCTCTAGGGCTTTGGACCCATGCGAGGGGAACAGAGGGTGGTGCTCAAAGTGCATCTGAAGCTGAGCGATCGTCAAGCTAAAGTGTTATCATACGAAAGCAAAGACAAACCCAAGTGAACATTCCAGACGTTGGCGGCACGAAAGAGAATAGTGGTTGGCTTTCGCTTGACAATTTTGTACTCTTGACATTTGAAGGGGAGTTGCACGTGCGATACGCAATGTAGACCTTGCTGCCGCTCCATATACCTTCAGTCGAGGTCGATGGAATCAAGTCAAACCGTTCCGCTAGGCAATCCACGAAAAAGTCGCGTCTGTGTGTGTATTGCTCACGAACACCTGGAAGCTCAGATTAATCCGAAGGACTCCAATTCAAGGTAGATCCATACCCCTTAACCACCGAATATAGCCGTCAAATTTCCAATTCAACAAGAGGGAGGCAATAATGGACTGATCCTCAACGTCGTTAAACTGAAATTGTCACAGGGGTGGGGCTTACCTGGCTAAATCCGCATGGTGCTTGGGTACTAATTTCGGATTGTCTTTCGATCCTTTCTGCAAATAATGGGTTACATGTGCACCACCCCAACCGGGAGCCGGGGGCAAACGTCTATTTCAACATGGTCATTTAGTACCTATAATATTGAAGACGGGCAACCTGGCACCTTAGAAAAGGAATCGAGTCGTATCACTCTGCCTTGATAGTCAACTCTAGAGGCTCGTTAGTAATAGTAAATAATCCGAAAGAAAAAAAATTGCCTCAAGAAACTCGGTGCCAATTGGGAAAGGAAATGCTCTACATCGTTGTCATCGTGATCTTCTTGTTTTCTCGACCTTTCCTGAGGCGGTAAATATTCTCCTTCTTGCAGAAAATAATAAGGGTCGTCCTCGACGATGATTACATCTGTTACGAATCTAGAAAAAGCACAGTAGTAGCGAACGTTAATATTCACCAAATTCGACGCAGACATCATATATAGCCTTCTTTCTCTCGAGGCCCATTGTCTAGCACAAAAGTTACAGCATTTCCCGAATGGGAGAAGACAGATACAACTCACGACACCAGTGGGGTTTTGACCGATGGGAACGATGTATAATACATGTGGTCTGCCGGCGATTTGTGGGTTGCGACTATTTCAGGATGTAATTGCATACCTTGGCATTCCTCGTTCAATTTCATCCCATGTGGACAGCACACTACGGAGCGCATCGTCACGCATACCCTGGCCGTCCATAGCCACAGAAACAGGTTCTATTCCGTAGGGACGTATAGTTGCAATGGCAGTGGTATATGCCCACTCGGAGGTCAAGATGCCTTGTCCGGGTTCGCACAAGATCGTCACAGCTTTAAACCATCCATCGGTGTTTCCGATGTCGATCATTGTTGCAAAGTTTTTGTAAGCAGGCTTATGAACTCGAGCTGAGAAGTTGTAAGTGAACCCTTCCAATTGTGGGGATCCACGAGCAAGAGAGTATTGTAGATCTGTCGACAGAGAAATATCTCCCTGTACTTTAGGGTACTTGGGGATAGCAACAGTTGAGCCTCGGTTCCTAAATCCGAGTATTCTCCTAAGCCAAGTCAACCCGGTAGTTTTATCACTAGACTTCAAAGGGAAATGGTCTTTGGGTAGAACCTCGCTGGATACGACATTGAACGGAAAGTACTCTGGGCTGGGTAATCCTAGCAGAAGTGTTTGATAAGCTAAGTGGTATCATTGACTGTCAAGTGGATTCACCCCCTGCCAAGCTGATAAGACCAGGCTTCCCATAATATTTCTGAAGGCCTTTGAGGGGAGAGACACCTCTCTTCCTTGAGCTTTGGGACAAGTGGTGGGAAAGGTCAATAGCGTCAGGAAGAGACATTGGGTTGATTAGCTGTCAGGCCAGGGCAAGCCTTTACAATCCCGGCCGCGGGAACATCAAGGCATCAATGAAGTAATGACGGCTGACAGATCTGACAGCTAAAAGAGAGACTTTCTCCTCCGCTGTAATGCTAAAGGATGAGGGGGAAAAGTGACAAGTTGTTCAAACTTAGAACTGGAGAAATTAAATAAAGCCACCATATAGTAAGCGGTGGCGTCATAAGTTGTGTACAGTCTCCCCCGTCGATAAATAGGCCTTTATCTTACGCGTTATCTAATGTCACGTGCTGAGCCACACCCCAGTCTCACCACAAGAATCGCCGTTGCGGCCCAAAAATGCTTCGAGCTCAAGGCCAAAGGTCAAAGGGATAGGGGAGAGTCCTGTAGTAGACGCTTATCTGAAAAGCTTAAACAAGTACTTAGACGGGTCAGGCCTGTCAGGGGCTGATGGTTCCCGCATATTTAGGGCCGGCATTTCGGCATCAAAACATATCTTAGTCACTTGCTACCAACAGTATCTGTCTTCATCTTCATCATACGGAGGCTGTAGAGCAGTTTGTGGCTGATAGGCAGAGGGAGAAGCGAGGTTCGCTTGATGTTCATATTTCATGCCATATATTCACTGCAGTCCAGTTAAGAAGCCAGGTTTCGAGCATGTCTTTGCAGTTTTCTAGGAAAGGGTGTTTTAAGTGTGGTAATCGTGCGTATACGAGGTCCCGCATTCTACATTGGTACTGAAACTTTACAGTTGGTCATATTGCTGAAGCTTGCCCATCGACAGAACGCCTGTGCTACAATTGCCGACAACCCGGACACGAATCATCCGCTTGTCCATCTCCCCGTAGCGTTTCGGCGAAGCAATGCTATTCATGCGGTGGTGTAGGCCACATACAAGGTTTGGAGCAAGTTCATTCCCATCCACTTGTCCAGGCTAACTATTTTCTTCATAAGCTGAATGTCCCAGCATCAGAATCCAAAATAGTCAAAAATGTTATGTAGGAGGAAGGGGTTGTCTGTCGAACTTGGTCTGATTGATTGTGCCAGAACTGTGGTCGTCCCGGTCATTTCGCGCGTGCTTGCTCGAATGGGTCTGGTGGAGGGTTTGCCTCTCGTGCGCCACCGCCTGGCCGAGGGCTTAACATGTCTACGTTGCCTCCGGTCAAGTGTTACCGTTGTGGAGGACCTAACCACATGGCAAGGTCTGTCTGTTTTCCTCTTCAAGAATATTCAGCTTCAACCTTAGTTCAAGGGATTGCCTTGCTGCGACTGGTAACTTCGCTGGTGATACCGCGAATAAGAGCAAGACCTGCTACAAATGTCAACAGGAGGGTCATGTATGTTCTCAGTTCACTGCGTAGAATGCCCTTTCTCAGGTGTCTTCTTCCAGATCTCCAGAGACTGTCCTGAAAATGCTAAATATGTTGCCTGATCGTTGTGTTTCCTCATTGGAGCTTACTCTGTGTCTGGTCTGAATGTCCCTTACTTTCCATTGACGATTTGATTCTGATATTCGAAATAACACCTCTGTCTTCGCATTCCATGTGGTGGTGGTTAATGTAAAATTACTTGTATCACGCAGCGAAGTAGGCGAGCGGTGAAGCCGGTGAAATTGTGTAGTGGCTGCTAATGCCCTCATCGTGTGAAATGTGTTGCGAATAATTTGGCATGTATAAATCTTTGCTACGACCTTCTACAACTGCATCGCGTCTGTATTTTCAACGGACATTATTTAGCTTCCCTGGTTTGCCCTCGCAAGAACCACAGTCATTTCGGGAGCGAAAGTTACTGCTGTAAGTGAAAGTCCGCAGCTCTTGGAGATTGTTCCTATAGCATTTTCTAGTTATTCACAGGAGCAACTTTACAAAGTCGTTTCAGATGTCACATTGTATCCCCAATTTGTGCCGTACTGCGTGGCATCGCGTATCACGAAACCATTGACAGAGAAGCCAGGAAGCCGCGTTTTTATCATGGAGGCGGAGTTAACTGTGGGGTTTCGCTCCTTTCAGGAAAGTTATATCAGCAAGGTGACTTGCATCCCATTTGCCTCTGTGCGGGTACGTTTGTGGAAAGACCATGCCAGTCAATCTGACTCATCTTCATAGGCCGAGGCGGTTTCGGAAACGCCACTATTCAAGGCGCTCAGTACGACATGGACATTTCAACCTGGTGCAACACGGGACAGTCAACCTTCTACCCTTGTCACTTTGGATCTGGTTTATGCATTTGCGAACCCCTTGCACGCGGCTGTGTCAGGAGCTTTCTTTGGTCAAATCTCCAAGCAAACGATCCGGGCTTTCGAGGAACGATGTCGAATAGTTTACCCCGATATCACAAGTGCAATGGATCCGAAGTGATACCATTAGGAGGTTTATTGTTCGATACCAGTTTACCCTCTACCTGAAATCTATATAAGTTGATCAGGCTTTACCAGTGGTGCTCTTCTGTCTGATGTTCACCTCCTTGTCACATTCGGCAGACCGAACTGAATGTCTGGGACTTTTGAGCGGTGGGATTGATACGTTCCGCAGACAACCTCGCCACAGTTAGGTCCGGTGACGGGGGCAAACGCCGGGAAATGTGTTCTGACGTTTCACATCCGCAGCATCGCAACGTGTCCGCGAGGACATCGGCAAAGCCACGAATAAGTTTGGATTACTTCACTTGTTCACAATGCAAGAACTACAAAACCGTCCAATTATTTCATGTTATTTAGAGTAAAGGGCGGTAAAGCTAAGTTTGGCTCCATTTATACAGTTGCCCTGGAACAGGGGAATGAAGGCTAGGCGGTGTTACTGGTGTTTGGGGTCCTGAGGCAGTTTTTGCTCTTGTTTGTGTGATCTTTAAGCTCAGGACTTGAATTCGCTCTTCCTTTCATACCCTCTCATACCTCGTTCTGCGCTTCCCTCTTACTTTTCATGGCGGACGGTCGACCTCCTACTGACGGTTATACTGATCCTTTCTCAGATCGTCCTCGGCATGCTCACTTTGTCGAGCCTGAGAGGCCTTATGCTTCCCATTCCCCCAGTCCTAGACCCTATGAGAGTACTACTACTCTTGCGCAAGACTTTGGGGGACAGGCCGCGTATGAAGACGACGATTTTGTAGAAAAACAGCCTCTCAACCAAGGAGGTGGTTTTTACCCCCCAGCGTAAGCTGTTTTTCTTCTTTTATAGCCTAAATCAATCCATCCAATATAGCCCATTCAATCCGGATGTGTATGGTGAACCGTATATGCAGTCTCGACCCGCGTCCGTCGCTTCGACGACCACAAACGGTGCCGAAACTGCTTGGCGCCGTCGCCAGACCATCAAACGTGGCGTAACCAGAAAGGTTAAACTTACCCAAGGCAATTTCATTGCTGAATACCCTGTACCAACTCCTGTGGTCTCTGCCATCGAGAGCAAATACACAGCCACTAATTCCACGGAATTTTCGTAAGTGATCATCTTGAATGCTAGCATCGTTCTGAACATGGGTTGTAGTCATATGAGGTACACAGCGGCAACATGTGACCCTGACGAGTTCAGCGAAGATAGCGGGTACTCCTTACGGCCAAAGATGTACCATCGCGATACCGAGCTTCTCATTGCTGTCACATCATACAACGAGGACAAAACTCTCTATGCACGTACTTTGCACGGCGTGATGTTGAACATCCGTGATATCTGCAGGACCAAACAGACAAAGTACTGGCGCCGAGCTGCGGAAGAAGGCACACCTGGATGGCAAAAGATTGTTGTTGCTCTCATTATAGATGGATTGGAACCTATGGACAAAAGCGTTTTGGACATTCTTGCTACTGTCGGTGTATATCAAGATGGAATCATGAAGAAGCAAGTCGATGGAAAGGATACCGTTGCGCACATTTTCGAGGTAGAGATCACATCAGGACGCTTTTATTAAGATATCGAGCTAATTGGATAAACGCAGTATACCACTCAGTTATCTGTCGATGCAACCCCGCAACTGGTTTTGCCCCAAGCAAACGACTCGAACAACCTTGTCCCTGTTCAAATTATTCTCATCGTCAAAGCGAAAAATCAGAAGAAAATCAACTCTCACCGGTGGCTGTTCAATGCCGTCGGCGCCATGTTGAATGTGAGCTGACTCGACCTCTTTGTTGCTTAGAAGCTCAATATACTCTTATTAGCCGGAGATCTGTGTTTTGATCGATGCGGGTACTAAACCTGGTCATAAGTCGATCTATTATCTTTGGGAGGCGTTCTATAATGACGCGAATCTTGGCGGCTGTTGTGGTACGCTTCCTATCAGGTTGTTTTTCGGACTCTTAGGCTCATAAGCATAAAGGGGAAATTCATGCCATGATCGAAGGCGGAAGGAAGCTTCTTAACCCTCTTATTGCCGCCCAAAATTTCGAGTATAAAATGTCCAATATTCTCGGTATGTTATTACAATTATCAGATTGAACAAAAAACCAACGCGAAATGATGTGATATAGATAAGCCAACGGAAAGCAGTTTTGGATACGTATCTGTCCTTCCAGGAGCTTTCTCTGCCTATCGTTTCCGTGCTATCCAAGGACGACCTCTTGAACAATACTTCCATGGTGATCATTCGTTGGCTGACCGTCTGGGTCCTAAAGGTATATACGGCATGAACATTTTCACCAAGAACATGTTCTTAGGTAGGCTTTTCTTTGCACAACAGAATTGACTTATAATTAACAACTTCGTGGACAGCCGAAGACCGAATTCTTTGCTTTGAACTTGTTGCCAAAGCTGGAGATAAATGGACGTTGACTTATGTCCAACCGAGCAAGGCGGAGACTGATGTGCCTGAACAAGCTGCGGAGCTGATTGGTCAGCGTAGACGCTGGCTCAACGGTTCGTTCGCAGCGTCTGTGGTAAGTGAACATTGGCTTGCGGATAAACTTTCCGATCATCGATGGAACTAGTACGCTCTTGTTCATTTCTTCAAACTCTACCAATCTGGCCACAATCCTATCCGAATGTTCTTCTTCCACATTCAAGCCCTGGTACGAGTGCATTCCCATGTTATCCTATTCGTTGCTTACCCATTTGTAGTACAATGTCTTCTCCCTCGTCTTCTCCTGGTTTGCTTTGGCCAACATATGGCTCACATTCAGCATCATTATCGACCTGCTTCCAACCCAAGGGATTTTCTTGTTTGGAAACCTGGCAGTCGTAAGTTCGTAACTATTATCCCTCGGGTGGGGGCTCACTGCGAAGCAGACTCACTGGATCAACTTATCATTGAAATGGATATATTTGGCTTTCTTGGCACTACAATTCGTCCTTGCTTTAGGGAATCGACCGAAGGGTGAAAGAATGGCTTATACAATTACCTTATGGTGATTTTTCTTCTTTAGTTCCTTCTGGTACAACTGCTCACGATCGCGTCTTGTAGGGTATACGCCGTCTTATCGGTATACCTCATTGTTTGTTCTTTTGTTATGACAATCAAAGCATTCGCGGTATGTTTCTTTGTCTGTTATATTACATAGCGTCCAACTGATAAATGATAAGGCTATTCCCAGCGCGCTCCAGAACAAGACGACTGGTCAAGTTATCTTGACTTTCTTCACCCCACCTGTAGGAGCTCTTATTGCTGCGATGATTTCTACTTTTGGTATGTGTGACGACTAAGCACTTGTCGGTCTCTTACGCTTTCATAGGCATATACTTCATCGCGTCGTTCCTCTACGTAAGTCTAGTCAACCGTCAGTTTGTTAGCGTCATGATCATGACCGTTTAGCGTGATCCCTGGCACATGTTCTCCAGCTTCCTCCAATATCTATGTCTCGCCCCTAGCTTTACGAACGTCCTCAACGTTTACGCATTCTGCAACTTACACGATGTGAGACAAACATCAGGATACCGTTGCTAGTACAACTAACTATGATCAAGGTCTCTTGGGGAACGAAAGGAAGCGATAAACCAGATGCACTCCCCTCAGTCAAATCCTCGAAGTCGAAAGATGCAGACGCAGCACCTGTAGTTGAGGATACTACCAGAATCCAGGAAGACGTAGACGCCGCTTTCAAGGAAAACGTGACTAGGGCATTGACCAAAGTCAATGCAGATGAAACACCTGAGAAGCCCACGATGGATGACCAGAACAGGACGTTCCGTACACGCTTAGTCGCTGCCTGGATGTTGTCGAATGCAGCACTTGCTATTGCCATTGAAAATGTGAATGGCGTGTCGAGCGGTAATTTGCAAACAGATGAAACCCAGCTGCAAGACAAGCAACATACCTACTTCGCTATTATCCTATACTCTACGTTTGGACTCTCTTTCATAAGGTTCATAGGTGTAAGAGAAATTCCACCTTTCATCTGTATATTGCTCACCACGCTCTAAATTTAGTGTTTGTGGTATCTCTTCAAGAGAGGGTTGATGTGCATGTTCTGTCGAAGGAAATAAGGTAGTAGTACTTGCGGTTCTCTTCATTTTTGTCACGGACAATACCTATGTGTTCAAGTTATCATCTTGCTTATAGATACCTTTCACTCTAATGGCTTCTTTTCTTATCTACTAAAGGCACGCCACGCGTTTCACAGGGCACTCCAATCTTGGACTAGTTTTGACATAAAGTGGTACTACAATACTGCACACAAAGCATTCGAACAAACATGGACGACTAATCAATAATGTTACCAATGACGTTGAACAAGGCGAATAAAGTAAATAGGGAAGTTATCGAAGGGGATTATTTTCATCATGCATGAGAGTATTTTCTACACCTTCATGCGAGCTTTCTTCATCGTCGCTGGCGGAATTGTCCTGGCTTTTCTGAGAGAAAAGCTGAATTGGTTTTGGGCCTCTGTAAAATGATAATATGTAACCTGTTCCTTCCTCTAGCTATACGGAAGCCTTACTTGGCGAATTGCTTCTTTCGTGCCGCAGTTAATTTCTGGGTGCATGGGGTCATCATGTTATCCGTCGGTGAGATGAAATTTGGGTTGCTGCGTTTGTGGTTCAGCCTGTACATCAGATTCAGATGGTAGATTTACGCACTGGTTTTTGGTTAGCTTCTTCGCGAGAAGAGCCCTTGCGCCCATTCCCGGGGCAATGTTTCCAAGGGGGGCCTGTGGAACGACGATGTGTGCCGCTTGCCCAGGGTTATGGAGAGGTTGTATGGGTGTACCAAGGGGACTGTCGTTTGGCGTTGATGTTGCGGACATATCTAAAGGATTCTATGGGGTATTGGTACAGAAAGAAACAGAAGATGGTGGTTTGGTTGTAGAGATCCAAATGAACCACACTGATACTTACCGCGACCCCGCCACGTGATCGTTTGCTCTTTCCCACATGATGGTTGCTTGACAGATGCATGAAGACTTTAAAGATAAAGCACACGTTTTTGGGGAAAACTGTTGATTGGCATGTCTATAACCATCTACTCGCATGTATAAGATAGTGAGCGCTAGGTGTCGGATTATAACAGGTATCTGAATGTCCGATTCCCTTCGTTTGCAGTTGCCGACGATGCCTTTCGATTGAGCATCATTAGTTCCTTGCGGAATATATAACACATGACAATACAAGTGACAGTCGAACCGAGGCATAGAGCGTAAGACGTTCGATAGGTAGGACCCCATGAGCGCGGCCAAGCGTACCTGAGGTATCGGATCTGAGAGTAAATTGGACAAGATAGAAGAGAACTTACATGGCAGCAACATTTCCGAGTTGCGAAAAACAATTGATGAAGGCCAGTGCAACTGCGCGCTTTGATGGTGGGTGTGGTATTGAACCACTCATCCATGCCAAAAAGCAAACAAATCCCGAATAGATCTGCGCCATGAGGAATCTGGGAAATTCAATAAGACAGCTCTAATCGGATAGAACGAAACTTACAATGATATATAGCGCATCGCTGTATTCATGGTTGACATTGCAATTATGAAGCCTAAGCACCCAACGGACAATGGCAATACGATATGCCAAAATCTTTCTTGCATTCTGTCCGAGTGTCTGGGAGATTATTGAAGAGTCAAGCTCAGCTATCGACTGGTCTGACTCGACTCACATAGATACGAGCAACGCAGAGAGGCTTGCAAAAAACCACGGGGGAGCGCAGAGAAGTAAAGTGACAGTGGGGTTGTAGCCCATGGTCGCAGTCAATGTCGGAAAGTAGGCATTGAATGATAGTGCAGCCACCATGGTCACGAAGGTGAGCGCCAGCCACCAGACCTTCCGATCAGACATTGCAAGGAGAAACCCGTTACCAAGCTCAGAAGCTGCCTTGCGATCCGGGTCAAGTCCTGTGTCGAGACACATACGCCGCTGTGCGAGATGTCGCTCAGATAACGAAAGCCAGCCAACGGTGGTTTCGGGAAAATCTGGGAGAACAAACATTGCTATGAAGGCTACCGTGATCGTTAATCCACCTTCAACGAAAAACAGCCATCTACATAAATTGATATGCAAACGACAGGTCATACCAACAGGTTTACGCACCGCCAGGCAGCATAGCCGAGCCAGTTGTCAACGAGGCTGAGGATGGCGGAGGCAATTAGAGATCCAAATGCGTTGCTTATAATGCTGCCGCAGATTAGGAGGGCTAAGCGAAACGACAGTTCATTTCGCTTGTACCACTTGGATATCAGAAACTATTGCCACAAATATCGTCATTTCACTCTAGACCAGGTTAGGGTCATCCTCACCAAAGCACCAGGAAAAAAGGCTGCTTCTGCGAATCCCAGCGCAAAACGTGCGCAGAGCACTGCTGTAAAGCTAATATCTCGTTTCAACTTTCTACGTAAGACGGCAGCAGATGGCAAACCTGTTCACGAAGCCTACAATCCAAAAGATTCAACATGACAACTCTCTCAGACAGTAATGGGATTTAGACTGACCTGTACAGAAAGAAATTGCTCCCCATATCATCATGCATGCCGGTAGATACAAAGAGGGTTTCCCAATATGATTCAACATCATATTTCTACAAGCACTTCCAATTAGCTGTCGCTCAGAGGGCGGAGAAACTCACGAGGGGATCTGCATAATAATGTAGCCAATATACATGACCGACAATACCATTGCAAACTGATTGCCTTCCAAGTTTAGGTCCTTCTCAAACCCGCGGAGGCGTGCGGCCCTGCAGCGATGTGAGGAAGTGAATGCTGGAGGCACAACAGTACGTACGCAACATTGTTCCTGTCGATGACTGCCGGCCGCGCAGACTCGGATTAGTCCCATGACTCAACGTCTGCAGACAGAATGACTAACAGTTGAGAATATGAATTAGAATCAGGATTGACATCCGCTTGTCCAGTTTCTTCACGAGAGCCTTTTCCAGCACCTTCTCCGAGGCAGCGATGCCAGTTTCATGTGGTACATGGTCTTCAGATTCGTCACCCGTCCGTTCGGTACTGTGGCCTTGAAGTCATGAGCACAACAGCAATGCTGCTGAAGCAAAAGACACTCACTTTGACGACGGATGAACAAGGGTTGTTCCTCTTCTAATGCCATGATGATGGAATCATGCGACAACGAATAAAGCGAGCTCTGGCCGTGAGAGGCGTCTACGCATACACTTATTCGGATAGAACACCAATGGCTGCGTCAGCGGTGCTTTCACTCCCCGTCACGCCCCCTGATTACTTTAATGTCGTCTCTTCTACTTTGCGCATACCCTCAGAACCCCAGGTAGCAATACCAGTTGGACTTTTGGCCTGTCAACGTTGTGTAATTCGTTATCAATGAATGAAATCTGACTAATGAAACAACTTTGACAGGCGATCCCCTCTTGAAAGAGCTCAAGACAACCATTATCAGTTGTGTTCGATCTCAGCTTCCCCCTGCTAGCACAAACGGAGCGAAGAAAGCAAAGAAATCTGTGATTACACCGGAATTACCGCCTGAGCCCTTACTGGAGGTCGTACTACATGATACCGTGATCTTTCCAGAAGGTGGGGGGCAACCAACCGATACAGGTGTTATCACGACGATCAGCGATGGGCAAGATTGGGAGGTTGTTCAAGCCAAGAGACACGGCGCCTATGCTGTTCACTACATTCGTGTACCGGATGGTAACATCGATGCTGCGATCCTAGCTTTCTCCCCTGGTGGAAGTGTCGTTGTCTTCTTAGGGCAGAAAGGATGGGACAACCGATATGACCATGTACGCTACAGTGCCGTTTTGTTTCCCTCCTCGAACTGACGTCCTTTAGATGACAATGCACACTTCTCAGCATCTACTCTCCGCACTCCTTGAGACGCGCTTGAACCTCCCCACTTTATCCTGGTCGCTAACCAGTTACCCCAGTCCATCTTATGTAGAGATACCTCGTGGCATGACAAGAGATGAAATCATGAGCATTCAGGACGAGGCAAATAGACTTGTCTTTGAGGGTCGCCGAGTACGGGTCGAAGTTCAGGAGCTAGACGAAGGCCAAGAGAAGGCCTATGAGCACCCCAAACTCGAGAATGGTCGTGCCATTGGGAAAGCATTACCAAATGATTATACTGGCGGCGTCAAGCGAGTGGTTATAATCGATGGCGTGGATCGAAACCCGTAGGTGCTTTCCGTCAGACACCGTGTACCATGCAACTAAGACGAGGTAGATGCTGCGGCACCCATTTACCTAGCATTCACAATCTGCAACTCTTTTTATTGCCTCACACCGAGACTCTTTCGCGATCTTCGACGACTTCTGCGAGACTTTATTTCACCGCCGGACCGAGGTTGATTGCACATCTGACCTCAACACATGGGCTCGTTACCGATACTGCATCAACGCTTAGCTGTGGCGCACCATCGGTACCAGAACGTGTTAGCCAAGTAATAGACGAGCGCAAACGGGCAGAAAAACGGGTGGTTGACTTGGAATCCGAGTTAGCAAAGACCATTGCAAGCGAGCAGGTACGAGAGATGAAACTGGCGGCGAGATCAATTTACAAGAAACACATTCACCGAGTTGATGACGCGACGAACCCGTTGGGATTCTTGAACGCTATTTCAGTCGCATTAACAGAGGCTGCAGCCGCCGCCGCCGCCGCCGCCGGAACCTCATACCTCTTTGTACTGACCTCATCACCTTCTGCGCAAACGTCAACAAGTACTAGTGTCATCCTGGTTTTTGGGTCTGATGAAAAAACAGTCAAGGAAGTCGGTGAACATGCCAAGTCCAAGCTTGGTGTAAAGGGAGGTGGAAAGGGCCAAAGATGGAGTGGGAAGTTTAACGGCGTCTGGAAGCAAGGGAGAGAGGACATTGTCATTGAGAATATTCTACAGAATTTCTAAAAGTCGATAACCAAAACGCAATTAGAAATCGGATCAATGCAAATAAGTTATAGGGTGATGCTAGTGTTGTCGTTTTAGTTGCAGTACTCCTGCGTGCGGTGGCCCCTGGGCCTCGCATTCTTGGTGCGAGGGGTCACGAATAATGGGATTAACTGGAAGAGTGTTATAAGGACCATAGCCAAGTATGACATTTAAACTTACTGGGATTGGTCTCAAGTTCGATTTCCAAACTTGTAGTATCCAACATAGATGCAGAATCTCCTTCTGTAAGGCCATATTCGTCATCTCTATCTATTTCAATGTCTTCATCAAAGTCTGCGCCAATTTCGTCGCATAACTCGTCCATGAGTGCAACATCGTCGTCCCAGTTGTCGCCGGACGGTTCAACGTCATCGCCAACGAAATCTTCGGCGTCAGCATCAGTAAAGCCGTCGGTGTCCAAGAACCCGTCATCTTCGTCCTCGAAATCGTCAGAGGGCGGTACGTATTCCCCGCCATCCGAGGATTCGTCGTCAGAGTCGGAAGGCGGCCTGACGCTTAAGAACTTGTGTCGACAAGTGGGGCAGCTTCCATGCTAAATGGATGAATTTGTTGAACGTTAAACAACTTGAATGGTTGGATCTCACATATCCTCGAATCCACTCGCTAAGGCTGGAAATGAGCACGTAAGACGCTTGCTACGAATGAGAAAGGTGGAAACTCACTCTTCCCTGCAGAAAACGTGGCCACATCCTAATAGCTTTGTAACGGCATGTCTTAAAGATCCCGGATCTGAATCTACAAGAAGCGAGAAGGGCACCAGGCATATTGGACAAGTCTCATCAGCCAGTGATGCAACTTCGGCATCAGAAAGGGCAGGCAGGGATTCGATGGCTAATTGAATGCGCTCTTGCACGGTGAGAAGTTCGTCTGAGTCTGCGGTGGTCATGGGCGCGGACACCTGAAGCGACAGGGGTTCAACAACGAAATAACGCGGCGCGTCTTATGATCACGTGAACGATATCGCAGCCGAGGAGACACTGGCTGCCGCTGTATGAAAATACAGATGCAGATGCAGGATAGCAAGTGCGACTCGACTTGGCGTACAGTCTCTCACTTTCGATTCATAGATAGGGTGAAAAGCTTAAATACGCATGCTCCATTGACGTGTACATGCAACACCGCTCGGCTGCGAAGCCAACCTTGAGGCATACTGTAGCTGCCGTATAAGCAAGCCTGTGGGCAAGCACTGGTAATGAAGGGTGCCTGTCCTCCTATTTCCCTGCATGTTGATTGTCGAAACAAGTGTTGCAGGCGTGGGTGATAGCGTGTGAGAAGATTGGGGTTAGATAGTTTGGTACATAAGCGGAAATGGCTTCCTGACCGTCGACACTGATGAACTCACTGGCCTTCCTCTCCCGCCAGTTCGACAGTCGCTTTCGTCCCCAGCGTCAGCCTCAACAGCAGGCTGTCCACAGAGTTCCCACCTGGTCCGCATTCCCGCCTTTCAAGCATCTCTCTCCGAAGCGTTCTAGCTCTTCCCCCGCTCTCTTCTCTACAAATGTCCCCTCTCACTCCGCTCCTTCCAAGCCAAAGTCAAATATCGAGTCTCTCCTCAAGCGTGTCTTCTTTATTCGTGTATTCGTTCTCGTCTGGAACAAGCTCACCCAAGCCTGGTCATCATTGATCGCTCAGCTATCCCTCTTTTATCGTCCTTCTGCCAGACCTTATATTGTACACCTCGAATTACCGCCGGACCAATTGAAAGATGCTTCTGTGCATCGATTCATCATTGATCCGCACCAGGCTCAGCCAGCGCCCATCCGTGTAACTCCAGAACCCACCACAGCAGAAGCAGTCGACGACTCTTCGTCCCGCGCTACCACTCCTCCTTTTTCCGCCCGCAAAGCAGGTATTCACCAACTGAAAACGCTCGTTTTGGACTTGGACGAGACCCTCATCCATTCCACCTCGCGGCCAATGTACTCGTCCAGTAGTGGCGGTCTCTTTGGCCTCGTTGGCAAACGAAATAGCAGCGCCGGTCATACGGTCGAGGTGGTACTGCAGGATAAAAGCACTCTATACCATGTCTATAAACGTCCCTTTGTCGATTTCTTCTTGCGCACAGTGCGTGATCCATAATTCATCCCGTATCCCCTGCTGAAATCCTGTGCTAGGTGTCTGGCTGGTACACTTTGGTTATTTTCACCGCTTCCATGCAAGAATACGCAGATCCCGTTATTGATTGGTTAGACGCTGGCCGTGGTATTCTCGTTCAGCGTTTTTTTCGTGACGTGAGTACTTTCCGTTTTGTCCTGCGACGGCGCCAATTTTATTTCATTTTCTTTTCAGTCATGTACACAGCTTCCTAATGGCTCTTACACAAAGGATCTGTCCATCATCGATTCCGATCTCTCCCGCGTCTGTTTAGTAGATAACTCGCCTATCAGTTATAGGGTCAATGAAGGTCCGTCGAGCTCGCAACGGCCTCTTTTGTATCTCTGCTAACAACATCGATGTGTGCAGCGAATGGGATACCCATCGAGGGCTGGACTCACGACCCTTCAGACGAAGCGTTGCTAGACTTGCTCCCCGTTCTCGATTCGCTGCGATTTACCTCGGACGTGCGCCGCGTCCTGGGCTTACGGACCGCAGGCTTACACAAGCAATAGCACCGTTTAATTGCGTCCGTTGCTTATTTTGTTTATAGGGTCAACTATCGCTCTATGATTTTTTGCATTTGCATTCAGTAAATAATCCATTAGCCATCACCCCATCATCGTTGATACCATTGC
Source organism: Amanita muscaria Koide BX008 (assembly GCA_000827485.1). Classification (NCBI taxonomy): domain Eukaryota; kingdom Fungi; phylum Basidiomycota; class Agaricomycetes; order Agaricales; family Amanitaceae; genus Amanita; species Amanita muscaria. The sequence continues at coordinate 218,103 of KN818224.1, forward strand.
AAAGAACATTACCAGATATAGTGTCTTAATTACATGTATACTTATGCACTTGCGTTCCATCCCCTTTGAAATATAAGTAGTTGCATTCATCAGCGATTAATTGGGTGGGCACATTGTGAATGGATATCAAGACCGGAACAAAAAGGTGTGAAAGAAGAAGAAAAAAGAGTGGTGTCTACATAGCTAACGATGCTTGCAACTGTCTCAATTGTTCCTCTTCGTCGTCCTCTGCAACGGTAATCGGTCGTTGTGCTGGATAGAGAGTCATTTCGAAACATCCACACGCACTCATTTGAAAACTCACTCGTCAACGTCTTGTCTGCCACTGGCGGCGTATGCACCGGAACGTGGTCCGCCTCTGCCAATCTTTCGTTGAGTGTCTCCTGCTCCAACTCTTCCAGCTCATTCTGAATGTCGTCCTGCTCAAACGTAAATCAAGTATCGACAAATACTTTTCGATCCTCACCTCATCGTATACATTGGCAAGAGGCTGTGAGATAGTATCAGCAATCTCATTAGCAAGGTCCCTCTGTTCGGTGATAGCAGCCATAGTATCGTCCACTTTCTGGATTGTTCTGTTTTAGATAGGAAAGGAGGGTTTCAACACGTAAAGATAGGCGAAGCATGAAAGGACACACAGAGAACCATGGATAGACTTGAGAGCATCGGAAGCCTTCTTCATGGATGACATAGTTTGTGCATTCAAGTTGGCCGATTCCAGGGTATGTATCTGCATCTCAAGCTGCATCCGTGTACCCGCAAGTCGATCTAGCTCGGCTTCATTCATCTTCTTCCGCTTCAGAGCAGCGGCAGCGACTAAATCAATAGTTCATTGGATACGTTAAGAGAAAACGCCCCAAGACAAAACGGGGAGATACACCTTTGAGTCAACGTTAGCATTCTAGGCCGTACAACGACATAACGCACCTGCTTTGTTCGATACGGCATTCGCTTTCGCCTTCTTCAAGTCCTCCTCGATCTTCTTCTGGAGGTACTCCTCCTTCTTGTCAATCATCTGCACATGCTGTCGGAGGTCGACGATGGCATCGCGCGCGGTCTGCTTAGGATCTTTACGACCTCCGAAATAACTCATGAAACTGGCCATCATGTTTGTGAATTCGTGAACTCTAGCGACAAAAGAGAAAGCGGAGGACAGCTGCGGTAAGTGTGTGTGGGCTACAGAGGCACACGGTGCAAGATGCTCAATAAGGAAATTAATGACTCGTATCCACGTGGTAGCTTGTACTTTAAAAAAATCAATATAACTGTCTATATTCTCTCAAATATTCGGGTATCAGTATCAATCCTCCTTGTCGTCGCTAAAGTATGGTCCAGTCAGTGTCTTGACTGGCTGGCAATATAGATACGCGTACCCTTCGTCATCGCTGCGTTCATCGGTAGCGCCTCGTCCAGAGACGACACGCCAGGCCACCCTGCAAATCATCCAGAACCATCCTAATTGAAGAATCTAACAAAGATCGTGAATACAGCACAACAAGCAACAAGTAACGCGTACCTGGAGAGACATCAAGAGCGCGCAGAAGCAGAACCACACGTGCACGTTGACGTAGATGTCAGCCTCGGGGTTCCAGATGAAAACCGTAACATCTTGATCAGTTGCAGCATCGTATAGCGCCTTGATCACCAGTACAAACAAGACATGGCGGGTAATGAACCAAGAAACGAGGAAGAACCCAAACGTCCAATCGCAGGCCAATTGACTAATACGTAGATAGCGTATCATCTTGGCAAGCTACAAAAAGATCGCATCAAACGTATCCCCCTCCTTGAATAGACACGTACCGGTAAAAAGATGTCGCACCAGTCCATTAAAACCATGACCAAGCATCCAACTCGTGTAAAGTTCATGGAATAGCTGAGGGCCATAAGTACGATGGTGATGACATGGTGAGCCATCATCTGTACATGATCCTTTCTTCTTTGCTCAGCATTTAGAATTAAAATTTGGTGAAGATAAAAAGCAAATTGCATTAAATAATAGAGCTTGACAGGACCCGGGAGCGGAAAGTGAGGATAACCGGAGAAGAGGGTTGAGGAGTCTATGGATCGGGTTGGTAGCTTCCAATTGACATACTACCGATCAGCTAGGATCAGTAACAGCCTATCAGGTACCACAGGCACGCACAAAACCAAAGCCCCATTGCAGGGAATAATACACGAATGACCACCCTTGTTCCGCGAAACGGAGAACGCTCCGATGGGCTCGCCTCTGTTCCTTTTTAACGTATGAACTATCGTGTGAATGGCCATTGCTGTTGGCAATGGGTTTAGCGGAACCATTAATTTTCGTAGGCTGTGTGAGACGCGTGAGCTTCTTCGACAACACCCACCGCGCTAGTGGTTCAAAAAAGCCTAGTCGGAACGCGTCTCGAAGGACGGCCATGACCGCGATTATGGTGGTGATGAGACAGAGATCGAGGAGACCAGAGCCATAAAACGAGGAACCCTGGAAAGAGTCTATGATGGTTGGCGTGTTTTCCTGGTAGGAAAGAGAAAAGAGAGGGATAAGATAGGAGGACATGGGCTGCTGAAAATTTGCGTTGGTTGAGTTAGAGACCATGGTGGGACTGCTTCCTCCCTGGAGGTAATCAAAAACGTACGATACACGTTCGTCGGAAAGTCCCAGGTAGAATTTGTGGCTAGATCAGGGGAGACTGAAATATAAGTTAGTGCGTGGGATTTCCTGCAAACCGGTGTGGCTTGAGGAAGACAAGGCAGAAGAGTGGGAGGGAAGGAGTGTAGGTGCTAGGGAATGTCGCTTGGCATATAGAAATCAGCCGTGGGAATTTTGATTCACCACCCTTCAGTCAAATACTCACCATGTCCTCAAATCAGCCAAATTCCACCCTCTACATCAATAATTTGAATGACAAATTGAACAAGGAAGAGCTATGCCTGCAACTCTACGCTGTTTTCGCAACTTATGGCAAGGTCATTGACATTGTCGCTGCCAAAAGCCAAAAGATGAGAGGCCAAGCCTTTCTCATCTTTGCAGATCAGGCGGGGGCGACCTCCGCCATGCGTGCTTGCGAAGGCATGGTATTCTACGACAAGCCCATGGTATTTCAGTTTGTCTGATCTAAAAATGAAACATTTACCCTCCACGACCTCTAGCGCATCTCATACGCAAAGACAAAGTCGTATGCAACATCGCGGAAAGAAGATCCAACCTTTGTCCCCCCCAAGTCAGCCAATGCCAGTCCTCTTGTCACGACTAAGCGATCAAGAGAAGCGGCGACAGACGGAGACAGACGGACTAAGCGTGAAAAGCACGGGGAGGATGACGAGGAGATGGAGATAGATGACGATGAAGATGACGAAGTTGGAGTGTCAGGCAATGCGGGTATGTCTGGTTCGCTTTTACACTATAAATATCTTAGATCCATCTGCCAAGCTTCCAAGGCTGCACCGAGTAGTGTGCCTCCCCAATTACAACAGCCATCGCCACGACTTCTTTGTACCAATCTTCCTCAAGAAGTCACAGATGATGTTCTGTCAGTCCTATTTCAACAGTGCGTGCTTCTCGATCGATCCTTGAGTAAGGCTACAACAATATCCTCAGATACCAGGGTTTCCAAACAACCCAAGTCACCTGGTCTCCATCTCCAAACGCGGCCGGTGCCAGAACAAAAATGGCTCAAGTCTTTTTCGAGAATCCAGAGTTGGCTTCAGTCGCAAAGGAGGCCCTGAACGGATTCTCCCTCCAAAAGGGCTGGGAGATGTCAGTCGTATACATATAGAATTGCTGTATTTGTTGCCCGCACTGCATGATAAGGTGTTACGGAATGCTTATTTCATAGGCTCCGCTCAAGTGCCACTTTCGCCGCTCACATTGCCCTGTGGCGTTTCTCGAGACTAGAATATACACCAGAGCTACAGCTACAACATGTTCCCTATGTTTTATGCTACAAGCCAATGGCAAAGAAGTACTTTACTTTTGCTGCAAGGCTCTGAGGATCTCTTGGCCGAGTAGACCAGCTGAGGCGGGATTTTGTCCAGTGAGAAGCTTGCCATCGACCACGACTTTTGGCTACGCATACAGTGAGCCAAACTATCAGATGAAGCTGTGTTTGCCACTAACCTTCAAAGGCTCGGCCTTCTCGTAGATGCCACCCAGTTTCTTGATCTCGTCTTCTACGAGAAAAGGTACATCCTAGGAAATGCTGAATGCGGCACGAAAATATTTGAATGGCTGTATTACCTTGACCTTTCCTGCTTGTTCTTCTTCAGCATTTGAAAACGCAGTCGCCCTTTTCCCGCTAAAAATAGACTTTCCAGAGCTATCGACCACCTTAATTAATGCGCTGTCGAAGGCGGGTCGATATAAAGGACAATGGTCACAAAGGTTATTTCATTACTCACGCAGGACCATGGCAGACTGCAGAAACTATCTTGCCAGATTGATAAAACTGTGGCGGGGTCCATTTATCCAATTGACTCCAAGTCATGATGATGTAGTTACCTGAGATGCCAGTTTGACGTTGACTGGGTCTTCAGGAAGGTCAATAACAGGCGCATGTCCTCCAGCGTAAAAAATAGCATCATAGTCCTTGGCGTCAACCTCGGACAATTTCTTTGCTTTGGCCAATTTTTCCTTGACAGTTTCGTCTTTCAAGAATTTCACGCTGGTTTCGTCCTCCTGGAACATCTGAACACTTTCTTCATCGACGGGTGGATGGGGACCATTGGGGGCAGCAAAGTCGATCTTTGAATGAGGCGCAAGAAGATAGTAAGGGTGTGCTGCCTCGGGCAAGTACCAGCCCTTGACGAGATAGTAAGTATATGCACACGAAATCCAGCAGTTGTTAGCACGCACGGTTGGACGACCAGTAAGGGTCTTGTTGCAGGAAGAAAGCACGAAGAGTACAGAAGGCATGTTCGACGTTGGGACGAATTTGCGACATTAGTGGTGCTGATATACGTCAAGGTGGATTGTCGTCATTGCCAACTCTGGATTGCTCAGCTCTGCAACACGCGGCTATCACCGGCCGACCACACATCATCGAAAATCGACGTCTAATTGCTTGTCACCCCCGATGTCCTCGTTCTTCGGTCTGTAAGCAATATCTTATCTGTACACATACACCCCGATTTGCTATAATCCCCAGTTTCCAGTGGAAAGACACGTACGTTCAAGCCGCGTAAAGATGTTCCGGAGGGCACCAAGCAGTACCAGCTTCGAAAGTATGCCGAGGCGACCTTGGTCAGTCGATGTCCGCTGCGTTGTTGCATCATTGAAAGTAACCAAATTTTAGGGCTCCGGAAACTTGCGACAAGCAGTTCAGCTCCCAGAAGGCGAAGATACGAACGAGTGGCTAGCCGTGCATGGTATGCCATCATTCATGCACGAGATTTCGATATCGTTTATGATCTAGTCGTCGATTTCTTCAACCACCTGAACATGTTATATGGGACTATTACCGAGTTTTGCACCCCTCAGGAAGTGGGTTTCGAGCTCTCCCACTCCATGCGCAATCTCTGATCCATCTTCAAACGGGCAGTGTCCCATGATGTCTGCGGGACCGCGGTCTGTATCACCGTGCAAGTCCGTTATTTGCTGTATGATCTGATCCTGAACTCGACAGGTACGAGTATCTATGGGAAGACGGCGCTAAATACAGGCGGCCTACGAAACTCCCTGCCCCTGAATATGTCGATGCCCTCATGAACTGGGCGCAGGGGCTCCTCGATGACGAAACCATTTTTCCGAACAAGATAGGTAGGCATATACGGTGCTGGAGTTCTTATCCCTGACTCATCTTAACAGGTATTCCATTTCCAAGAAACTTTCGCGACACCGTCAGGACCATTACACGTCGCCTCTTTCGAGTGTATGCGCATATATATAGCAATCACTTTGATCATATTTGTGCTTTGGGGATTGAAGGTACGACTCACGCCTGCATTACGAATGTTTCGTAATAATCTGCCTTTCACGAAGCCCACCTCAATACCAGCTACCGCCATTTCTTCCTTTTCATCAACGAGGTACGGCCACTTGCTCTGTCATCTTAATTTTTTTTTTACATCAGCTCATGTCACTCCAGTTCGACCTAGTGGATAAGAAGGAATTAGCGCCGCTAGACGAATTGAACGATGCCATACTGGCTGAGGACAAGCACCGTTAACCATCGCCAGTATACCCCTAGTTTATTTCGCTCCATTACCCTTCTGCATCGAAGACTACTCAGCTTGGGGATTGATCACCATGTAACTTTGTACTATTATTGATTGTAGATTTTCATTGACAATCCTGGGAGTGAATTATTGACTGAATTCGTCTCATTACGTGTATGCGAGACTAGTGGACAGCTAAGTACAGACGTGGTTGTTCCTTTTAACGACAGAGCGAAATAGTAATACAGAACGCGAAGGCCATGACAGCCCAACATGACAGGTAGAACGGGATATTGATGACGTGGATAAGTGAACTATGCATCGTGCTAGGGCTTTGGGTATCTGATGTCTGTGTGTTACAAGTAGAGTTCAACAACAACGAAAGCGAAGGATGTCTTTAGCAAGGGATAGCCAAAGAGAACTGGATTTGACCTAGGGAGAGGGCCATATGGAGCACATACAACTCTTGCATGTTTTGTGTTTTGCGAATTTTTGAATTATTTGCGAAGCTGAGAACATGAGACGCCGGGAAAGTTAGATGGTCCTCTGCTTGTCGTTTGTCAGTGTAAGCCAATCCGGTAAGGTGGATGCCGACCTTTACGACAGACCATTGTACAACAAGGTTTTTTATCCGTTCTTGAAGCACGTGTTGGCATTGCTCGCAAGTCAAATGATCTGTCAAGGGACGTAGTGCGGACTCCATCGTGCTGGTCGAAAGATCTACTGCGCATTAAAAATAGAGAACGCTGTTCGGGAGATTAGACTGACCTGGCCGGGCATCCCATGCAAGATATGCGGACGCTAGGGCCCACGCCCGAGTGAGTTTTTTCTGTTCGGTGAAATCGCACCACGGTGTCGCTGGATGAGGATGAGGCGGAGGAAGCAGGACGCGTTTCAGAGCGTCTGATCGACCAAAATGCAGAAAAAACAAGCGCTTCAGATAGATGGGCCCCATGCGCACTGCCATCTCGTCAGATAAAGAAGCAAGGGGGAAGGACAACAGATGTGACGACGTTGCCACAGCCAAATTATAGAGGTCGTGCGCTGCGGCTAGTGCATACAAATCTAAAGGAAAAAGTGGGGCATGCGATAAGAGGAGTGCATAGAGCGGCGTTGACGGAGTGATTCGCGATTTTGGATTGACACCATAAACTGGGAGCCGGTCGACGGAAGTGACGAGAAGGGGGTAAGAAGGAGAATAGTGTGCACACGACATGTCATAAATCACATGCAGAATAATGTTGAGAGTAGCAGAGGTTTCGGGCACCGTTATTACTGGTTCTTGACCCTCTGTGGCCGGTGAATGCGAAGCAAGTAAAGAATTAAACGCATTCTCTGATGCGCCGAGTAAGACGGTTGAATGCACATAAAAAAATACGTTATCAGACGACAGAAGGATGATATCTGGGGGCATTGAATCATGTTGACTTCCTGGGTAGAAAGTGGTTGAGACGGAAACAAGATTATTCGTTTCGTCGTGATCATTCACAACGGGAGAGCCGTCATTAGAAAGCTGTAAGACAGTAAATGCAACGCGCAAGGGTGGTATATGCTATACGAAACTGACCGGCGGGGTCGGAATCTGCATTGGACTCGGGTTAAAGGAAGACCTTGGGGCATTGTCACCGTGCTTTTCTGACGAATCGAGGTCGAGGGGCTCGGAGACGAACCGAAGAACAGAATCCCAGTCTGTGCAGCTGTCCATGAGGAAGATGGTGGTAGTGGAAAGAAGGGAGATATTCTATAAGTGGAATGAAACCCTGGAGCCATTGTTGTTTAAGCACTACATACTAAAATCGATCAGCTAGATGTGTCTCGCACAGTTCCCGCGGGTCTTTTAATAATCACTGATCTACACTAGAGTCTGGGCCCTCTACTCGCCGACGCTTAATTTTCTGTATCCTTTCTCGCCTTCCAAAGTCGGTATCATGCAGTTCCTTGTGATCACATCAATCAGGGCCAATTTTCAAGCCATCACTTGCTGTCTTACCATGTTTGCAAGCCGTTTTGCTACCGACACCGCATTTAATTTCTCTAGGACTCTGTCTTCCCGCAGTGTCAGCTCGTCTAGCTTTGTATCTACGTTTATTCAGACGAGATACCGGAAAAGTAACACTTCAATGACTTACGGATACGATCTTCGATTTTTAATACCTTTTCCTCGTCCCTCTCCGTCACGAAACTGATTGCAACGCCTCCGCGGCCAGCTCGGGCCGTGCGCCCTACACGGTGTGTGTACTCTTCGGGTTCCGATGGCAAGTCCCAGTTTATGACAATTGCGACATCTTCGATGTCCAATCCACGTGCACCGACGTCAGTCGAAACCAAAACTGGCACAACTGACGCTCGGAACAAAGACAGTGACGATAACCGCTCCTTTTGAGTAAGACGAGAATGGAGTGCTGTGCTTCGAATATGCAGCGTTTTTAATAAAAGGGTCAAGTACGCCACAGTCTTTGCACGTGCGCAGAAGATGATCGTTGGTGGAGGTTGTTCAACGTCGTCTTCGTCCGCCGCTTTTTTCGTTTTTGATTTCTTCCCCGCATTTCGTGAACTTTTTACTGGCTCAGGCGGCGCACGTCTTAAATGTAACGTTGACTCCAGGGGGTGACAGAGAAAATGGTATAGATAAGACTCTCTGACATGAGATGGAACCAACATGTAATACTGTCTCAAAGTAGCGACAGTTTCAACACTTCAACACCTGTCAGATATTCGAAATACAAAATACGCTCAGAAACTCACCTTTCTGCCATCCGATGAATGAAAGGTTTCTGCTTTCCAGGGCGTGGCGGAGCATTGGCAAGAGTCTCGATGGATGGTGTCAGAGTGGCTGTGAACAGACAGGTCTGTCGGTCCTTCGGAAGTATGTTGAAGAGGTAAGATAGCTCAGCAGTAAACGTCGGTGTCAATAAACGATCGGCCTCATCAAGAACCTAAGACTATTGTCATTACCAACTTCAGTAGATACATATGATACTTACCAGAAATTTTACTCGCGACAGACTCCATTCTCCATTGCTGCTACGAAGGTGGTCAACGATTCTTCCTGGGGTGGCAATGACTATATGCGGTAAAGTATTAAGCTCAAGAGCTTGTGTCATCATGTCCATGCCCCCGACCACAACGGCCGTCTTGACGTTTAATGCAGAACCTAGAACGGCAAACTGGTCCGCTATTTGGAATGCCAATTCCCTTAATATGCAATTCATCGCTTCCATTGGTGCAGGGAAGCCAAAAATCACCTTGTTGGAGTTAAAACCAGCGCATATATCCCGTATGGATCTAACGACAGCCGTTGAAGAATAGGGAGAGCGAATGCTATCGTCTTCCCCGAGCCCGTCTTTGCATTCCCTATACAGTCCCTACCTTTCCAAATGAACGTTAGGATCAGGTATTGTATTATGAATAGCACACCCGCCTGATAACAGTGGTGGTATACAAGCTGCTTGCACTTCTGTAGGGATCTTGATCGACATCGCAGTAAGCGCAGCTTGAAGTGGAGCTGAAATTCCCAGTGTATGGAAAGATGGCGGAGGCACATTAACCTCTCGCATATCTTGGCTAGCAATAATTTTGGTAGACCTGCTTTCCGACGACACTCGCTCGACTGTTGCAATAGTCACCGTAGGAACATCTACGCCACTACTATCTTCCGATTCTTGGCCGCTGTCAGGTTCGTCTTCACCACGTCGAATGGCTTCATTTTCACTGGAGTCAGTGCTGTCCCTCAGAACGCCTCCGTCTTCATCGTCTATTCTCCTGTGTGGTGAACGCATTCTCTTTAAGTTACGTTCTTGTTTCCGCAACAATTCATCTGTGCTAGGTTCTTGATATTGGCGTTTTTCACGTCGTTCGTTTCTTGTCTTCATGGAGGAAACCAGAAAAGGCAAAAGTGATCGCTGCTATCAATACACATCACCATATCACGGCAGCAGCCACAATCACCGTTTGGCAGAGCCTTTAGTCTACAGTTGCGGACAATCAAACACGGTAAAGTTTGCAGTGCGAAATTGAGAAATTTTCGTCAAAATCTGATGCCAGATTTGGATTCTACAGGTCGGAAACAGTCAAAAAACACTCTCCTTATCTTTTTCCCACGAGGTTTTAAGTGGCCAACTTTTAGCTACGTTAAATCTAGTTTAGGACTGCTTCTATCGACATCATTGCACTGTTAGAAACCTGGCGATGCTGCCTTTGTTTGCGCACAGCCCATGCGGCAGCCTTCCCTGTCAAACCTTTACGGTATGCACTCATGAATCGGAATGATCGATTGATGAAACGGCGGATTACATCATCTGGGCAAGCATCAAGATACTTGATGGCTTGCAGTTTTGCATCGGCAAAACCATTCTTGGGTGTTTCCCTGTAGCGATACTTCACCCAGCCCCAGTACTGGCAGTTCATGTAAATAAAATCCATGATTAGGCAAATGGGACATACCATCTCAATTGGGTTGAGCTCACAATGAAATTTCGGTAAAAAAATGCATTCATGTCCAGATTTCCTGATAAGCACTTCAAGAATTGATTCCTGGTGTTTGAAGTCATCTTGCTGACTGAGTAATCGTGCCATACAGCAATTAGTGTTTTCAATTGGGCAGACAGGCGAGCATTTGGCCTTCAGTTTTTTGACATCAAATCCACGCTCTTCAAGAACCCGTTGCAAGCCTTTAGGCCGGCCATCTGTATGCGTCATCTTCTGGAATTTCCCGCGATGTTCAGGGCATGGGTTTGTTTCAGGAATTATTGTGTCGTGCTGAATCCGCTGCTTCCCACCATCACCTTTGTTCATCTCAAAGGCCTTCAGTGCATCAGGCGGTAGGGAAGCATGGGCTGATGATTGATCAAATAAAAAAAGTGAGACGCAACCAGGATGAGCCTTTTCAAAGACTTTAATTGCATGCTCGACTTGCGCAAGGAGCTGAGGTGCATCCCACCATGCATCACCATTTGCACCGGGATAAATGGTTTTTCTGGCTTCATCGATGATGGTGCCATCATCTTTCCGGTGAAGAAGGCGACCTGTTTCTGGATTGATGAAATCAGACACATGGATCAGACGTCCACGGCCCTTCTTCTGCAAAATTGTCTGATCATCACGCAACCTTGGTAACAGAGTCAAATGATAATCAGTTATCGATTGGATTGAAACTTACCATGTACGGGACTTATATTCATTAACAGTGAGACATGATTCATCCTGGAAGTTCGGGATGATCTCTTTCTCACCAAGTTGCAAAGTGGGTGGCACACGTTTCAGGTCAGGTCCCTCATATTTTGCCATCCGTCTCTCATATTCTTCCATCAAGGGCAGGAAGACCTTTTGACGGTATTCAACAACATCAACACGCTCGTGACCATCCATATACACTCCTTTCCGAAGCACAGTCATCCTCCATCCCAATTTCAGCAACCATCGCTGTGCAGTCCGCTCAGATAAAGGATTTTTAAGGTTGATCAAAAGAGCAGGAATGATCGTCGCATTCAGTGCTTCCTGGAATCGCTTCGGTGTGACGTTGCCTGCAGTTTGCACATTAAGCCAATCCGATGCTGCCTTCTTTACTCGCTCGTCAGCAAGTAAGGTTCGAGATTTGTGAGTCCCACCCCGACATTCTCGTGGAAGTTGTTCGAAGATTTGGTAATGGCGTGCGAGTGCGCGTACTTTCCGAGCAAAATATGCACCCTTATCTTCGTGCCATTGCTGAGCAACCTCCTCGCTAGCTGCCATTTTCTTCAGCCCCTTCAACCGGAGTGTTGCAAAATTGCGTAAAATAAGGAGTTGATTTACTTGGGAAAGCGGTAAGGTCTTTGAGCCTTTTCGAAGGTCCTTCTTGATCTGTTCTCGCAACACATCCCATCCTTGAATATCAGTTGGCATCGGATTGAGTGCGTCATCAATATCCTCCTCCCATGCAAGTTCTGGGTCTTCTGAGACATCCTCTTCATCATCACGAAGATCCAAAGCACTGCCAGCTTCACCAGCTTGAACAGGGACATCTTCCCCTTGAGATTGACTCAGAATCGCATTATCAACGACACCGACAATTTCAACATCAGAATCAACCTCTGTGGTGTCATCTGGGCCTCTCTCAACAGCCTGTGGGTGACAGCGATGGCAGTCGCTGTTGCAATTCTTGTGTGCGGCTGTGCGCGTGAATCCGAACAAGTTGAGCTTCTGTTGACCTTTCATTTGTGTCCGATATCGCCGTTGTGTACGCCCTGACTTGCTCATTACATCAGGACCTTTCATGTATTCCTTTGGTCTGCCTAAAGGTTGGATTCAACTCAATATGAGACATGATCATGCTATCGGTGAGTCAACTGACCAGTCTTCTGTTTCTTCCTCTTCCGAAGCTCATATGGCAACCAGGTCTCATCTCTTGGGTCGTCACCAGCCTCCACAGCCATTTTGACAAGCCTTTCTTGCAGCCTGTCATCTTCCCAGAAGCTGTCACTCTCGAACGAAACTTCATCATCACTTTCAACATCATCCTCATTCTCCCCATGCTCTGAGTCGTACCATCTTGCCACCTCTTCCACATCTTCTTCGTCCTTCAGCTTGAGCCACAAAAGCTCTTCTTCTTCCAGGTCTTCTTCAAGTTCTGGCCCACTTTCACCAGTGGGTTTATCCAAACTATGAGTTGATCCCGGCTCTGACTCCTCCCTATCATCAGACTGACAAGCAGTCACAGGAACATGACATGGTTTATGATTCCGAAGCCCTGTCATATTGCGAGAATGCTTTTTGCGGCGGCCGGGAGGCATTTCAGACGTCAAAAATGGTTAAGGGTCTCTTTGATGTCAGGTGCGCCACTAATTTTTTGAATTTTTTCCCCGGCTGATTCTTGTCTGCCGATCACTTCTCTCATCAGCGTTACATTCAGCGAACGAAAGGCTATCAATTGTGCAATTTTTGGGATTTTTTGGGAATTCTTTTAGGGGTTGGCCAAATGTTTGGGGGTCGGAAATCTGATATTCATTTTCTCAAAATTTGGCTCGTATAAACTATCTTATATTATCATATACTACACACTACGTGCATTTTTGAAGGTTCTATATACTTGTGGCAAGCCGCATAATCTGGTCAGAAAACTTGACCGTGTTTGTTTGTCCGCAACTGTACTTAACCTTTCATTCACTGGTCGTGTTATTCTCCTTATCATTCCACAATGAGCAAGACAATAACGACGTTCTCAGCCAAACTCGTAACGCTGGAGACCTCTCTCCCGTTTTCCGATGTACTCACTCGCTTGGATAAAGCCATAAATAAAGATGGTTCCAAAGAGTTGATACCAAAGATGAGATACGCTACCAGCAAGGATGAGATCGAGGCATTGGTTAATGGTATTCGTGGGGATGGTGACTTCTTGTGAGTGCCTTTCGCTGCGCCACCATATGGCCACATACTGTTAACTGCGTCTGACAGTGTTGAGTCAGATATTTCTCCGAAATCAGCCACCAGCGATGGCGCAGTGTCTACGAAGGGAGGGATTACCCTGGGACGGTGGTGTACACCATCGGGAATCCCCTGTTGGCCCACGCTCTTATGCAGCATGATGTCTGTGCCGCATTGAATGTCCCTCTCCGTTTACTTATTCGGGAGAAATCCCAAAATCATGGGACGACAATAACATATCACCTCCCTTCGTCTGTCCTTCTGACAACGGACAACCCCGATTTGCGAACTGACGCAGAAGCTCTTGACGTGAAGCTAGAAAAGTTATTGACAGATGTGATGGCCCCAGAGTCGTACTTACGTTGCCCCCTGTGAGATCGAACAAAACTAGTTCATCTTTTATTTATTTACATGACTGTTCAGTATGATCAGCACTACAGAGCCTAAGGCCTGAGGTTTCGAAGTATCACTCCAGTATCTGCCATGTTCTGTACTCGAGGCGCCGCGCACGAGTCCCTCGAGTCGGGTTTGCTCCCGCCTCATCAACCAAATTTGGGTCCGCGACTGCACCCCTTCGGTGACTCCTCGCCCTTCAGACATTGCCAAAGCTGCAGATCCACCACTAAACAGCCAGCTCTTCCCGTCAAGCATACCTAGTTCTTAGTCAAGCCCGATGTACTTGCAGCGCAACAGAAGGGGTGGGTTTGCGGCTGATGGAGAGGCTGCCAAGGAATGATTAATGATTGCCGATCCGATGCAGCGAACGGAATGGATCTCCCCCGTCGCCTCTCGCCCGTGTCAGCAGAGTTTTTATTCGCAAACCTGTGCACCCGGCCAATCTGCCGCAAACACTTTCGATACCCAAAATGCCGTGGTGTCAACTCGAATGCTAGCTCGGACAATTGCCATCATTCTCAACGACTAGGAGTAATACTTGAAGTTATAGAGAAGGATTTGATGAATGCGAAGAGCTGTCTAATCTAATTAACGATCTTATCAGAGAACAGAGGGGACCAGTTGGACGCTTGAGAGAACCTGTTGAATCTCCAACTAGACGCTTGTGCCGCTTCTTGGTGCTCAGCGCCACCGTGTACAATTTCAGGTGCGTACATCAAGTTGAGAACCAAATCTATAGATTATTAGTAAGTAACATCCTTTTTTCCGTAGCAGCATCAGAATCATCGCTCCTGTCCGAGGCCGATTGCTTTGCCTGTGTTAGATCGATTCGTTCTGGGTTCAGGGCAATCTCTACTACGGGACTCTGAGTCTCAAAGGTTTAACAAAGCTTTTCTTGCGCTCCTTGAACGTCTGTTGACAACTGAACATCCGTCGCATCACTGAGTGAAGGCTCAGCTAAGCACTAAAGTACTGATGTTGCTGTGCCACTGCAAGAGAAACGTGGAGGACGACGTTTTCATATGTCTACAATACAAAGTGCACGCTTATTTTGTCTCACTTTTCCCCGCAGCTGCTTCGGCAAATTAGGTTAATCTCACCTTTCTCTGTCACACGCACACTCCTCCGATGCCTCCCCGAAAAATCAAACTGTACACGATAACAGTTGAAGACATGACCATATACTACGTTCACTGCAGACTCTAACTCTTATAGACCTTTCGTAATTGAACATATCACATAGATTGAGAATGCCCTTGATTATAATCAAAAATATTTTTCATATGATGCCCTCCGACTCTTCTCGGCAAACTGTTAGACTAAACTGTAAGAACTAGGTGCGTTATTAATCTGAGTGCGACTAGAGCAGGGGCACTAAATACAGTCGGCCAGCCGCCAACAAACTGGTATTGTTAAAATTGTCATATCATGATGTTGTATTATCGTCGTCAATTTGTATGCAAAACTACTGCAATGCCGTGTTCTAATCGTGCCAATCAATATAATCAAATACTATAAGTTAAGCGTCCATGTCGCATTATCGAAACAGTTAGGGGTATGAAGATATGAGCGCGTTTACGCAGAGTTCTACTCGACATTAGGTCGAGTGGTATGAGGAGAGCTGCAGGGCTGCAGGAAATATATGAAGCCGTTAAGCCTCTCAGCATCATTGCTCGGCAAAATGCCCTGAGGACTCATGACTGGGCCCGTGCAAAATTCTACGTCCTTAGTGAGACGTTGGCAACAGTTTGACTGTGACAGTGAGCTTCAGAAGGGAAACAAGCGAGCAGCTGAAAATTCGATCCATATACGTCCAAGCCAAGTGTATTGCTATCCACATCAAGAGGCGAATGCGATTGCAAACGTGCCTGAGATGGGATAGACGAATCTCCGCTCGTCGAAATGGGACTAAAATCTTCCTTCCTGTCCTTGAAGGGGGTTCCTTTGACAAGGCCAGCCTGTCGATCTTGCCACGAGGCATCGGCAACCCTCTGCAACGCCGGACATGATTTGCAACTTACCAGCTGAATGCATGTTGTGTTATGGAGGAGGGAAGTCCGTACGAGTCGTGAAAGGGTGTTTTCGATACTCTGTTAAGCTGCCTCAGAGGTGCATTTTATATAGAGGCATGCCGCCGTGGGTCCATCTGCTGAAAGGACCTTTCAGCGCGCCATTGGAGAGCGATCGTCAAAGGCAATCACGTGAGGGCGCATAGCAATTCGCCATTGATAGCGTCAGGATGCGCTTTCTTGAAAGCGTACACCTATAGCCAGCCTCGGCCACACACAAGCCAACGCATAGCATTCGCTCGCTTCAAACCACTAGAATGGAGTCACCGCATCACAATGGCATATCGACGACGAAAGATTGGGCATTGACAGAGGATGAGATCTCAGATATCTAAGGCAACAGATCCATTGGGGGTAGGTGGCCCAAATGTGATCCATTGGATTTCATTCGCTGCTTTACGGACACGGTTCATAACAGCGAGACCTTCCCTCTCCTCATCGACTTCCTCGATGAGTATGTGGTCTACTCCTTGTTCGTCGAGCGTGATCAAGCCATCGAATAGTCGGTGGGCTGTGGCCGACGGAGTAGCTTTGGGTCCTAGAGGGTATCGATGCCATTCGAGTCCGATGTCCTGGTGCTGGTGTAGGAAGTCCCACAGCTCTGAATCCTCAGGTGCCAAAACGCCAACTCGCATGGGATCTTTTGGCGAAGGCAGGAGACAATCTCGCAATGACTTGAGGTACGTGTCAATTGGCACGACACGGGGATTTGAAGGCTCTGGTTTGGTGCAGAGTAGTGTAACGGGTGCCGTAGGAGAATAGTGTCGGTATTTCATACCAGGAGTTGTTGGTGCATTTTCCACCGCGGTATCAACGTAATCACGTCGGTGGACGAGTACTCTCGGAACGAAGTGAGCTCCGTTCACATCTTTACGCAATACGCGATCGATGTCTTCGACAGTCACTCCACCTGGACGAAGGACACGAATGTTCCCGTCATCGTGCAGGCCGTCGATGACAGTACTCTCTAAACCCACACCACATGCACCGCCATCAAGAATAATGTCAAGCTTGCCATTGAGATCCTTGAAGACGTGCTCAGCACGCGTTGGGCTCGGTTTTCCGGAAGAATTGGCGCTAGGCGCAGCTAAAGGTTGACCAACGATAGCGATAAGAGCCCGAGCTACTGGATGGGATGGCATCCTGATTGCAACCGTTGGTTGATTGGCAGTGACGATAGTTGGAATCACGTTCTCCCTCTTGGGAAATAGAAGCGTCAACGGACCTGGCCAGAAGTTCTTCATCAAGACGTCGTAAGATCTCGGAATATTATAATCTTCTGGTAAAAGCGTCCGTAGCATTGAATATGATGATATGTGTACGATTAGGGGGTTGTCGGCCGGACGCCCTTTGGTACTGAAGACTTTCGAAACGGCACTTTCGTTCAGTGCTACAGCGCCGAGCCCGTATACTGTTTCAGTGGGAAAGGCAACTGGTTGATGACTGTGTAATAGATGTTTTGCAGCAGTGTCCAGTGCATCGCGCGTGTCGTGCGAGGATATGTTTGGCTCGTCAGAAGATTGTGAGAAGGATATTGAGGCAGGATCGCATCTCAGAATCCTTGTCGTTGATCGCTTCATATACCTTGAATATATCTGATGAACAGTGCGCAGGAAGTTCATGCAGGAAAAAAAGTGGTATGCTACGTTACGTAAGCAGGTATCGGCTAGCTAGGATTCCATCTTTGGCATATCCAACCCAACCCGGTTTGCGGTGGCCTTGATCCGTTCTTCAGATGTGTAGTCGAACGAAGGGTTGTAACGATGCAAGAGTACCTGAGAACATGTCAGTTGAAGATTAATACCCAGGCAGATGGACAACCTTGTGTTCCCTTTGTGAGCGTAGAAAGACTAGCGCATTTTCAAGGTCTTGTATCTCTTCCGACTTTCGACACTTTTCAACCACCGACCGCAAGTGGAAATTCACATCCCTGTTCTTTTTACCTGAAGAGACGGCCTAATTTTACGGTTACATCTTCGGGAGAACTTTCCACTTGTCGGAACCTACGGATTTCCTAATTTCGCCCAAAATGCTTCGATACAGCTGAGCGTGTCGAGAGATCATTCTTCTTTTGATGTGACACACGTGACTCACGAGCCACACTAGATATGGCATCCATTGTAAGCGCACAAGCGAGCATTGCAATTGCCAGTCAAGCGGGAAGACTACAAAGCAGCGCTGACCACTCATGGTCCTCATATAACACTGTGTTACGCGGTAAATTCAAACGCCTCGTTCCAGTTGTTATTTCCCCCATTTAATTACACCTTTGATTATCGATACCGTCTCTGACGCTCAACCATGCGGTACGGCTGTCGAGATCCGCATGAATCGAGTTCGACACTGCCACCGTTGAATCATGCACAAGCAGTTAGTGGCCCTATAACTAACGCGTACTCGAGAATCTAACAGGACTGTGTTAGCGTGCTGCCGAAAAGACAAAGAGAAAGCAAGACGACAGCAACCGCAAAACCCGAAAGGCAGGGAAGCGAGCCAGGCCCCGCGACAAGGAAACAAGGCGAGACGCTGCTAAGGAAGCAGCAAAAAGGCATCACAAGAAGGAGGTACTATGCAAGACTAACAGAACAGACTATTCATTCGTTTATGTCGGAAATGTTGGTCAGGTCTCCCTTTCGCGAGTCCCCTTGACTTAACGTTTTCCAGATCGATCCGGCAATTGCAGAATCCCGTTTGAGGGAGTATTTCTCAACATGCGGGCAGGTCTGTCGCATACAACTTCGCTGCAGCCGTGGTCAAGCGGTCAGCATAGGTGTCACTGTTCCGGAGAATGTTAGGACAACGCGTGATCGTCAATATGCGAGCATAGAGTTCCAGGATTATCGGGGAGCTAGAAACGCATTGCGACTAAACGGCTCGGTGCTGGATGGTTGTGAACTGGTTGTGAGTGGCGTTAGTTTGTTTCCATGAAGAATTGCCCTGATAGTGTCCTTTAGGTAACGATAACACCTGCAGATCTTCCGGAAGTAAAGGATATCGTCGATTGTGGGTATCGAGTTTAGCGCCATCAAATAGCTCAGCTAACTGTCTGGCCAGCGCGTCTATCGGAGATTAAGAGCAGAGATCCTCACAACCTAGCGCCGAACAGTGTGCCGCGTGCTACTGCAAGGTGAACCAAAGTTACCGGTTGCTTTCGGCGAGTCAGTTGATCAAAGAGGTTACAGGCCTCTCAAGACGCAGCCGACGGAACAGGCTATAGACGAATCGCACAGTTCTCGGAAAGATCGATTTCAGATGTTTGGCTTGTCTTTCGGTAAATGTGTAGCATAATGGGTTATCGTAATTGTAGAGTACATAGACCAATGGAGACATGAATATTGATGATGAGTAAAAGGGTCACACCGAGTTCACTTCCGAACCTTACTTTCCACTGCATGGCAGCTACCTAATTGCCCTTGCTTGATTCCTAGAGGTGAGCTTGTCTTCGCTCGTTTCTTTATCCATTGAGAAATATTGCCAACTCAATCATCAGTCTCTTCAACTGATTGTTGCGAAACATAATATTCCCCCCCAACTGCCATGGCGAGGAGCGCTGCGTTAAATCCTACCTCGGTTCCATTCTTTCCTGGGGGTATCCGCAACGGGGAAGATAACGTCGTCGGCCTGGGGTTTGGCAACAAGGACCCAGACCAAAAGTCTGTCTCATCGCTGTCCATATCCCCATCCGAGTATCGTTCTGTCACCTCTTCTCCCTCCTCTTCGTCGGGAAGGCGCGAATACCTTGCACGGTCGCCTGAGCCATATGATGCACCTCAAACCTCCCCGCTTATCCGGAGAACTGATAGCCCTGGTCAGAATGGGACCTTTGAGCCGAAAATGCAACTGCAACGTGAAACATCTGAGGGGCCCCAAGGCGGTGCACCTGCTGCTGATATTGCTGTGCGAGACAAAGTTCCTAGTCCAGCGGCAATCGGAAGCAGGGCCCAAATGTCGGGACCGACCTTACAACAACAGGCGACAGTGGTGCATCCCGTTAATATCAGCTATAGTGGTTCCTCTTCTCAAATCAGCGCATATAACTCCTCTCCGGTCTCTTCCCTGGATTCATGCGGCCACTTTTCACCTAGTTTCGATGCGCAGTCGACTAACTTCGAGACTCAACTGAAGACGTCACCTTTGATTCGCGACATTCTAGATCGTCTGGTTAGGTACGAAGTTGTCGCCAGGGATATTCAGTATGAACTTGCAGACGTACAACGGAAAGTCAATCTACTCCTGGAGCGTGCATTCGTAGCAAACACGCAGCCAGAGTTTAAGGATCCCTTCGCTACCAGCAGCACCCTATCATCTCAACTTAATGGCCCACGACCTTCTATCGGTAACATTGCTCCAAATCAAGTACCTCCTGTCGACGACATCTCAACCACCATCTCTCAACGTTTAAATACTCTAACCACTTCTGTTGGCCAATTACTCGCTATTCAAACTCAACAATTGCAAGCAAATTCGGAGTTGAAAAATAATTCAGTTCTGAATCCCAGTGCCTTGCAACCTGATTTAGGTCCAAATCAATTATTGTCACCAACCGTGAGCGGTCTTGGTCATGGCCTGTCTAATCGGCAGGATACAAGGCCATCCCCCCGCGGGACGAATATCCCACTCCGGACTTGGTCTGTCGGCAACTTGGACTTGCCCGTTCGTGCCAACGAGTCTGCTATACGCCAGGATCCACTCAGAGATAAACGACGTTCTGTTGTTGGCCTTCGCCGTGAATCTATTGGTGTGAGTTTTGTGCAATATTTGTCCTGTTCGCCATTCATTCCCTTCTCCCGTTAGATGTCAGATACTCTAGCCGACGGTGGCCCAGTCATAAACAAGTGGGAGCAATTGCCGCTAGCCCCAGACCTTCTTAGATCGTTGACTAAATTCGGGTAAGTGACGTTGGTGTGTACAGTTGATATTGGACTAATTTCTTGTAGACTCGGTCCTCCCAATAAAATTCAACAGCGTGCACTCCCATTTTTACTACGGGGTGCTGATATAATCGCTCAGGCGCCGCCGACCCAGGAAAGGATAGCTGCCTATGTCATCCCCGCAATCCAGATTGCCTTAACGGCAGTGATTGGTCGTCAGGCGATTCGAGGACCAGTCGTAATTATGGTTTCAACCACAGTTGACCAGGCAACGCAGGCGCAGCGAATGATAAGAGATCTTGGCGGCACCATTGGCATTCGCTCTGCCCTAGGAGTAGGAACCGGGAATGTCACAGGTGATCTTAGCCAGGAACTTCGCGCGTTGCATCAAAACATGCCGCACATCATATGTGGTACTCCACAAAAGTTGCACGCTCTCTTCACGTTGCCTGGCGGGCTGGCCGGCTCTGATGTCAGGTTTCTCGTCCTTGACGAGGTGGACCAATTGATTGCGCGGAACCTTCATGACTTTGTACTCAATATTGTGAAACTCCTTCCTCATCCCCGCTCGCGCCCTCTAGGTGTTATCACACCTAGCACTTCCTCATCAAATTTGGCCTCACTTTCATCTGGATTCGAAGTAAATAATAACCCAGGCTCTGCCTTCCAAGGGCCAGTTCGCCGATTCTCTAGCGCGATTACCCCTCTAAATCAAGAACCTAATGCTGGTCCGGTAGAACGCCAGACTGCATTGTTCTCGAACACTGTTCCACAAGACGTACTGAACTTGGCTTCCGCTATCCATTTGCGCGAGCCTGTTCGAGTGCTTGTACGACGAGATGGAAACTCTAGTCATCCGGACAATGCCCAAAGCACCCGAGGGCTAAGACAATTCTACCTTTACCTTGCATTCACTACAGGATCTGGGCGTTCCGATTCCAGTGTCACCAGCAACGGTGGAGGCCTTGGCATCATTGGTTCTGGCAGAGGTGCCTCAAGCCCCGAAAGTGCCCAAGCCCGCGAATGGAAACTAGATGCTTTGGCTGATATGTTCGATGACGTGGAGGTGCAACAAGCTATCGTCCATGTTGGAGGAATGACCGCACTAGATGCAGTGATTTATAAATTGGCAAGCCGAGGCATAGAGGCAGTTCCCTTGGTAAGTGAGCAAATTGATCAAGATTGGGCATTCAATAACCCGCAACAGCACGGCGATATGAATGCTGCTACTAAGCTTGCGGCATTGAACAAATTCAGAAACTCGAATCCCGTCATGAGGCAACCCACTACAAAGGCTCTAGTTCTTTATGACGTTCCGGTCAAAACTTCAGATGTTTCGCACGTCCCTCTCGTTATCAATTATGGTACATTGTACACGTCATTCCGGAGATCCTCTCACTGACATGGTTTACCAGACTTGCCCAAAGCCGTCGAGGAATACGCGCATCGGTACGAGCATCCTAAGTACATGCCGGTCAGTAATCTCTAACATGTATGCAGCGTGGCTCCTGCTATTGCTTCAAATTACGCTCGTGCCGGAGTGGTTATCAATTTTGTCACCGCAACCGGGGGCGATGTTGAAATGTTACGTTCCATAGAGTGCTTTTACAAGTAGGTGACCTTTCTTATGTCGCACGCATTTAGCTCATATATATATATCTGCGCAGAATCAAATGCGTGAGTATTATTTGCTACCTTATTTCTAACCAATGGGCTGATTTCCTGTAGCCTGAGGTCCCTATGAGTCTCCGCGACATTCTCTAAAGTACAACCTGGACGCGTTCTTGTATCCTTACGACACCATCCGCTGTCTCAACTTGTGTGTGTTTTTTCTGTATATCTGCTGGTTCCTTGTGTTATACCCTTACGTCTCCGTTGCTGTGTCGTTACCTGGAAGCCTATTACCCGCTTGCTCACTGTATAGCAGAATTTCTGTGTTATTTGTAGTCATTTCAGAGTTTATTCAGTCTAGTGTGCAATTTAGTACCCTCAATGTACCATCCTCGCTACAGCTTCCCAACACTGTTGATATTCCACCACTGCTTGGTCGCCAAGTTAACCTGTGGACTTGATCCACATGCACCGATCTGGTCATATAAAGTTAGGATTTTTCCAGTATCCAGATAGAAATATCAACAAACTTTGTAGTGATTAGGTGCCATTCACTACTGTCTTCTCCATTTGAGTAGATCGATATCTCCCCTGTTTCTAAACCGACGGCAAGCTTCCGCCTTGTGTACTTGTCAGCAAATGGACGAGACGAGTACACAACCCAGACATGCCTTCCGTCCAACCCCCGGCTGGTGAACCCCACAGCTGTAGCACCAGAATCCGTTTTGAGTGTCGCAACGCAGATCCACTGGCGCGTCCCTCCGTCTGCTTTTTTCCATATCCTGACCTTAAGCTAGAGCGTCAGGCCGCCGCCGCCACCCTTACAGCACTCATGACGCACTGTTTTATCCCTCGACGCTGTTGCAAACACGTCTCCTTCGTGGGACCAAGCACAATCCCAGATAATACGGCTATGACTTTTGAGGTCCGCAGCTACAGGAGCATAACCTTGAAACACGAAATAGTACGGAATTTGCCACCTGACAAGCCTGACATACACGTACCTCCACCCTCCTGCGACTCGAATAACCGCCAAGACCTATCCCTGGACACAGACAAGACACATCGGTCATCTGGGCTGAAGGCAATACGCGTTACAGTAAGGCTGTGGCCAGATAGTGGCTTGCCGAGGGGTCTGAACCTGTCGGTGTCATACAGTCGTATCACCGCGTGTTCAGTGGATGATGCCTTGCAAGCTGTTGCTAAGACACGTTGCGAATGCGAGATGGCCAGTGTTATTAGCTATGGTGACCAAGGGATTGAGAAGGACAGCGCATAGATACTTAAGGCAACACACCTCGTAACCATGTCCGAACACCTTTTCTACCTCGGGCCATAATGTAATCGCAGCGAGTTCGCCTTCGAAAGGGCGTCGCGAAGAGTCGACAACACTGCCTTCCGATACTGGACGCCAGGGGTATAAGCACTCATAGGAAGAGATCGTGAATGTATATATTTGCACCTGAACCCGCAACCGCCTTGTTAGAAAGACCCAAAGGTGGGAGGTTTGCTGCTATTGGCCGATTGTGCTGAGGAAAACAGATGGAGTCGTGCTTTCAGAGAATTTCCGACATTCATACCTCTTCCTCCGAAAATCTAGCAACATGTAGATTTTCCAAAGAATCAACGAAGCTAAGAGGAGCCTCGAACACACGCGCGACTTTTTCATCCGCAATGCTGACAAACTTGAGCGGATTGACAAATACGGCGTCCAGTAGGTCATAACCGTGGACCTGAGGCCGCGCCAACTCATGCCATTGTGCGCCATTTCCGTTTCCTTCATTGACCAAGGGTGCATGCATGCGACTCGTTTGATCTATGCTAGAGGAAGATTCACTGCCATGCTAGCGTTGAAACGGGAAGACCTACCCCGCCGATATTAAATATTCGCCATTAAGGCTCCATGAGAGACCCCTGACTGGTCCATGGTGTCCGCTGATTGCTCCGGTCTCCTCCCATGTTTCCTCATTCTCATCTGTTGAGGAATCACGACAACTCCACTTTCTCCATCCACCGGCCCAACCCCAGGCCAGGGCTTCCGTTCCACTTTGAGCCCAAAAGGCTCCGACAAACCCGCCCAATCTTTGGCCTCCGACATCCCCAAAGCGTTCTCGATTAATCCAGACGGAATTGGATGCATCGCTTGTCTGCGTTGAAGGAGACCACATAATCACTGATGAATCTGTTGACGAAGACAACAATGTTGGTATGGAATCGGAAGCCCGAGTCGGCCGCCAGGACAAGCACGTCACACCGGCTTCATGGCCTATCAAAAGGGCATCGAATGTCACAGAGAATGACTGCGAGCTTGTTGGACGTTTATTGAGGAAGCGTGGTAGATAATACAAGATGACTTTACCTGCCTGAATCAGATTTGACAGTGAGTATGTGCCGTTTCAGGGAGATTTGCCTGCCGCCTTCTTCTGCATCACCTATATCTGTGAGAGAAGCCTCGAAATTGTCAAGTAAATCATCACTGAGATCTCCATTTGTCGCAGTCGACTTGGATCGCTCATTTACGAGATTGTCAATCCTCCAAAGCCGTATCGTAGCATCTTGAGAGCCCGACGCCAAGATCAAAGGCTGGTTTTCTGTGGTAGGCGGCCTGAAGACCAGACTCTTTACCCAGTCTTCGTGACCGGCTAGAGATGCAGAATGTAGGAACTTGACTTTGGACATCAGCAGACAGTGGAATGTTGGAGTATTACGACTCACGGAGTCACCAGAGGACCGCAGCCAAAGGTTCACCTTCTTCTCGGTCCCAGATGCAGCCAAAATGACAGCTGGTTGATGTTTAGTACCAGCCTTTTTCATTAGATGATACGCACCGTTCGAACCAGGAAGGCGAGCCATTGCTAAAGTCAAAGGATAAGTGCTTCCCTGTGATATGACTTGCACTTGCACGAGGTTGCCTGGATAGCGTAAGGATGATATACTGAACAAGAGCGAAACGAATCCACTTGCCGTTTTCCATTCTCCACACTTTGACAGAGGTGTCGGAAGAGCCGGTTACAAGGCAGTCTTCAAATATGCACAGTGAAGAAACGGAGCTAGAGTGCGCCTCTGTCTTTGACGTGATTTTCCACTGACACCTAATCCGTCAATGTCTTGGGCTAAACGATAGCTGTGGTTAGAACATGCCTGAGCATCGATATTTTCCCAGCAGATCACTGTGCCTTTATCGTCTGCGCTTACCAGCTTTCGTTCCGAGGCAAAACGAACGCAGGTTACTATGCCCTGGTGTCCAGACAGTGTTTCGCGAACATTGGTGTCTGTTTCCTTCTAATGAACTATGATTAGAAATGCCCACCCGACGAGAGGAGGCAAAAGCGTGCCGTAACCCTCCACAGTGCAATCAGTCTCGACGAGCCAAACGCGACGAGTGAGGAGGGGGATACGTCGGCTGTTTGGGAAAATCTGTTGGCGGCAGCAGCAATATAGGTCGTAGATATCGACATGGGTGGCGGTTGATTAGATTTAAAAAATCTGGTTTTGGTCACAGCTTCAGCCTTCCATGACCATCCTCGGCATCGGTGTCGACGTCGTTCACGTACCACGGGTCACTGCACTCATCCGCCGGCGTGGACTGCAGAAATTTGTGTCACGTATCCTTAGCCCACAAGAGCTGTCGGACTGGAACTCGTTGCCAGCATGCACGACAGAATTAGCGCGCTCTCGGTTTCTTGCAGTACGGTATGCATCCAATTCAACAATATCTGCCGACTTATGAACCAAGGTCTCTTTAGCTGGTCTGTCAAAGAAGCTGCATACAAGGCTATGTACCCGATGCTTCGGCCCAGCTGGAAGGAACTAACATACAATAACGACGGAAGAAAACCTTCGCTTCTAATCCAACCGCACGTGCCTCAGGATACCCTTAAGCTGGGTTCTTCCCATGTTTCTGTTAGCCACGACGGCGACTATGTCTTTGCATCGGTCGTGCTCGAGGCGCCATACACAAAGCTTTAATTTTCTATTCCTACTGCTCGGTTCGGCCACCAACTTGGCTGCCAAGGCGAAACAGACCAAGTCCTTTCTCCCTCGTGAAGCTGTAACTGCATGGTGCCCTTCATGACAGCTTCGACATGCTCTAATCTCAGCAAGGCCAATCCAACGCCTTGAAGAGATGTTAATAGCTTGCCTGTCCCGCGTGGTCGCGGTGTACTTTGCTCTTTGTCTTTCTGTACAATGACTGGGCGAATATCAAGACCAGTAGGATACAATGGCGCGTTGGGATTAGGTGAGATGGTTTCTAACAGTCTGTATAGAACGTAAGGATGATGCAGCAGAAGCACACAATAAACATACTTGTTCTGGGGCAGATGAATGGTCACGGGAAGGATTCTCTTTCGTACCGCGCCTGTATGATAAGTTCGTACCGTCAGTTCTTGTCCGACGTAACACCCTTTCCTAAAATCCACTACGCAAATGAGTGCCTATCCAGGTAACAAAGTGGCAAACTTACAACCACCCATCATGTCCATATTGGATTCTATTGGGAATGCTTGCATGGGAGGAATATCAACCTGTCCTTCTGGAACTCCAAGTGAGATCCGATGAAGGGTGTAATCATCAGACGTTTTGATGTCGTGTGTCGTGGCCCTCTGTGCTATCTCACTGTCAAGCAGTACTATTGCAGACAGAACCGAAAAAAAACGCACGTCGATCCCCCCTTTTCACAAGAAACCTAGTACCCAGGCCCACAGCCCTTCTGTCAAGAAGAGAATAATCTTCGGACCCCCATGGCGACTCTGTGTCCGCAGTATTCCACACTGGTTCCACTGCGCCGCTTGGAGCCCAGCGCCATTCTCTGGCGAAAGTGTCCCGAGGGCAATCAAGAGGCGAGCCCCAGCTTGCCCACACATCATACTGTTCCGTTACATCGCGTATCCTCACTTTCGAGCGCAAGACATATTTCTTGAGCATTGGAAGCAGGGAAGGTGCATCTGAAGGACGCGAATCGTACTCAACGAGATACCCTTGTTGACTGGTGACATCGTCGGTATTGGTGTACAAGAAAACATCATATAAGACTCTGCCCTGCACGGTTTAAGCCCCTACAATGTAGGAGTAGCCGAGAGTACCTGCCTGTGCGTGAAGAAGAGCTGAATAAGTAGGACGCTTCGTGATAGCAGCAGCGAGTATGCCGTTGAGAAACTCTGAAGCCTGAGAGCCAGAGACTGAGAGCAGCGCGCGATTGGAGAGACGGGCAATGGATGGTGTCCGCAAGAGCGACATTGAATCGCGTTCCCACGAGTTGGACATGTCCTCTTCCTGCCAAAACTTGCTCGCCGCACTCAAGGATTGCATCCTTCGCTCAGACTGTGTCGTCAAAGATGGCCGTCTCCCATCCGACTGTCTAAAGAACCATACAAATGAATTACCAGAAGAGTGCCAGTCTTTGCGAAAAGCAGCGTTTGAGTGCAAGCGTGGTATGGTTCGTGTTTTATTTGTTCTCTAGTGCAAACACTCTATATATGTTTTGCTTTCTAGCTCGACATGAGGAAACGATTTCGTGGGAATACAGTTGGTACAAACTACGAGTATAAAGCCGTGGATGGCAGCAAAAGCTGAGGGACAGTGTGGTACTTACGCTGGTCCAATCTTATCTGAGGAGCAAGATACACATAATTTAATACTTAGAACCCCGAGTGTCACATACTATGATTCACACATGCTGCGAGCCTTTCCAAAGTTTAATGTCTACAGGTCATCGCAGCCGACGGCCAAGTATGCCCGACCCAGAAATAATCATACGTCCCAGTCCATAGGCGACCCGCCAAAACCAGAGTCGTCAGAAATAAAGGCGGTATCACCATACAACGGCGCGAATTTAGCAGCAGCGCAGAACGACTTCCCACCAGGTACCTCCTCAAAATCACTTGTTCCTTCTGCCATTCCATCCACAGAACCTCGCCATTACGCGAAACCGCCTTTCAACACTCATGCTTTTGTTTGTGAACTGGAAAAGGCTTTCCCGACGCACACGTCAATTAGCCTCATGCGCGCGACGAGAGCGCTCTTTATTGACCGCATGGGCAAAGTCCGTCGAGAGGGATTGACAAGCAAGGATTTAGAAAATGTGCGTCGCTCAGACGTTGTAGTAGTGGTTCCCTCCTGACTGAAGATGCTCAGCAAGCATATTTATTCCGTGCCGCTCTGTCAGAACTAAGAGGTGAACTGACGACGAGCGTCAAGAAGAACTCGGCTGGTCTATCGACAACAAGGAATGCGATGCGGAAAGAGGTCGATAGACTAGACGTGAAAATGAAAGAAGAAATTGCTACAATGAAACACGAGTGAGTAATTTGAAATTGTATCTCTCGAGTCATGTTAACATGACATCCGTATAGGATCCAAATGGAGTTGGAGAGTCGAAAGAACGAAGCCATGTCAGACCTCAAACTCCAGGATATCGCAATGGAGGTTTGTGTTTGCCATTCAACGTGATTGGACCTGTGATGACCTTTCGTAGGAACTACTGAGCAAGGTCATTGTCAGCGTCAGTGATCTACGGACAGACGTTGAGGAGGTGAAATGGGAGAATATGCGCAGGACAGTCAGTGAGTCTTAAATGATATTCCCTTGGTTGTTTTTGGCTTGAACCATACACGATAGTGACGCTCTTTGCGTTTATTATGGTCATCATCTTAAGCATGGAAATTCGGCCCACGTCCCATCCAGAGGCGGAGCGGACAGATCTCCAAACGTAGGGGTATTTAGACTTGTACATCAGATATCTAACAATGTAGCAACTATCGTATACCCAGTCCTAATCATACATTTCTATTGTGATGGCTACATAAAAATCATGTTCCTTGCAGTTTCAGCTTGTCTAGTTCCTCTGCCAGTCCATCTGCGCCCTTCTGATCTGCGTTTGTTTCCGGCGCAGGCTTTGCCTCAACGGGAGCTGTCGCACCAGGCTGCACCTCTTCGTCGTCGTCATCCCAGCTCTCTGGTACGGCATCGTCGCCCTGCTTCTTCTCTGCTCTCTTCTCTTTCCGCTTCGCGTTCTTCTTAGCACTCTTCGACAAGGGTTTGTCAGTCGTATTTGCTGGGGTAGCCGAGGATGACGGCACCCAGCCGATAATATGGCCCTTGGGCAGCGCATTGCTGTCTGTCTGCTGCTGTCGCGTGCTCCGAAAACGCCGAACGTCCTCTTGGGGTGTGAACCCTGGACGGATCTTTAACTGTTTGCGAACACTGGTGACACATCCGGTCAGCCGCCAGGTGCATAAACGGTTCAAACTCACGTTCCATCTGCCCGCCGGCTCTCTGGCACGACACGCTCTAATGTTTGCGGGTCGAGAGATATACCCGCGAGGGTTTTATCTGGATCAATGGGAGGCCTCGACATGAGTCAATCGGAGTTTGATTGTGCTTGATCACGAACGTTGACAAATCGCAATGCGCTATGCCGTCCTCGTAACTGGCCCAGCAGGCGCTGGAAAATCCACCTTTTCCTCCTCTTTTCTCACTCATCTTCGTATGAGCAAACGAACAGGACACCTCGTCAATCTAGACCCCGCTGCAGCTGCAGACAGTTTCGAACATGATCCAGTGATTGATATAAAAGACCTCGTAGCTTTAGAAGATGTCATGGGCGAGCTTGGTTACGGCCCCAATGGTGGCCTGGTGTATTGCTTTGAGTGAGTAAGTAAATTACAAGACAGGAGTCCATATTATTTCGCCGACACTCCAGCCAGGTATCTGTTAGAAAACATGGATTGGCTTGACGAAGAGCTAGGCGCATATGATGACGACTATCTCGTCATCGACTGTCCTGGTATGAAGGCTGTCTCAAAGACCGGCGATAAATGTATTGAAATCTTCGGTGATTAGGGCAGATTGAATTATATACACATCACCCCTTCCTGCCGACCCTAGTGAGGCACTTGCAAAACCTTGGTGTCCGGGTCTGTGCTGTGTATTTGGTGGAATCACAATTCATGGAGGACAAGTACAAATTTTTCAGGTTCGTCCTTGGTTTATCAAACCTGTGCTCGCCATCATGATGATGTAGTGGTGTCCTATCGGCCATGTCCGCCATGGTGAACCTCGAAATACCTTGGATCAATATCATGTCCAAGATGGACCTTGTAACCTCAAAACCGAATGATCCTGCGCGAAATGGACAGCGCAACCGCAGAGATATTGCTCGGTTCGTAAAGTGGACTTTTACTATTGGACGCCTTGTTTAGTGTCCACCAGATATTTGGAGCCAGATCCACTTCTATTATCAAGTCATGGGAAAGAAGCTCCCGCTAGTAATCCCCGTTTCCATGCCCTCAATCAGGCCATCGTACAACTGGTTCGACGTCGTGTTTATCATCCTTGTTGGCTAGAAAAGCTAATATCAAATAGATTGAAGATCATCCGCTGGTGTCTTTCCTTCCACTTGACCTGACCTCGACAGATTCGCTGGAAACGGTTATCAGTCATATTGATTACACCATGCAGTATGGAGAAGACGAAGAACCAAAAGAGGTGAGCATACCTAAGTCTCAGGGAGTGAGAGAAACTAAAGTTAGTCTTCATCAGCCCCACGATATGGACGAGGGTGATTTCCAGGATTTGGAGTAACGTAATTGTTGGGAATCCGGAAATGATTGCCAAGCGGGGGTACTTGTTGCCGTGTTTATACATACACGTGTTGTACTAATGCACTGCCAGCGCCCTGCCGGTTATATAAAAGCATTCCACAGTGTGACTTTAGCTCTTGCTTACCCACCATGTCGTACTATCCCCCCCAAGGTTCGCATCACTCTGCCATGTATCCAGCCACACCGATTCCAGGGGCTTTTCCCGCCCCCCAGCTGCAGGTCCCTCCTATGATGATTGTTCCCTCACGCGTCAACAGCCGCCATAGCCATCATAGCCATCATAGCCATCTTAGCCAAAGGTCCAGGCACGATGATGACTACGACCACCACCATGATCGGGACCGTGATTACCATCATGACCGAGACCGTGACTACCACCATGACCGGGACCACCATGACCGAGACCGTGACTACTACCATGACCGCGGCCGTGATTACCCCCATGACCGGGACCGGGACCGACACCACAAACATCGCAGCCAAAGTAGACACAGAAGCCATCACAGTGACAGGGATAGGCGACACCACAAAGACGATCGAAAACGCCATCGCGGCCATCGCAAACACCACACCGCACCACAGGTCATAGTTCCGCCACAAATGGTTGCACAATATCCTGGGCAGGTTGCGCCATCGGTATGTTCGCTGGCGTGTTGCTCAGTTTGACTAAAGATTGACATTTGCCTACCAGGCTGGGTATCCGTATCCTGGAGCACATTACGATTATCGTCCATCGTTCGGGCAGCGTATTCGCCAATTCTTCGGCTTTGCGCCCGCCTCGCCCCATTATCAGTATAAATCTGACACGCACTCGTGGGGTTTCCTCGGGCGGTCGAAGAGGCCTCGGTACATCGACGCCCGCACTGGCGTTGAAGTGGACAGACATGGCCGAACCGTCCATCGTATTTAGTGATTGAACTGATCTAATACTCGTGTTGATGTGGATATTTACGCATCCTTATAGATCCAAAAGTATCTTGATTGTAACAGTATCCTGTACAAGGTCCTTTACGAGTCACCGTGACAATATATCTACAACCGCTGCGGATGCCAATGATCTCTAAGTGATTTCGCCACATCCGCCTCGAGCAAAAATAAGCGAGGATATTGGGCAGGTGTTTTGCTAGAATGCCTGATTTCCTGCACGGAGCAGCCCGAAAGCAATGCACGTCCTTGGGAGAAGCGATGGACTTGCTCTGTATCTTCCCTTTCACTGCTCTCAGAAAGACATTGACCACTGCCAGTGGTTTCGCAATCTTCGTTCTGGTCGAATCCTATTGCCTCCTCGGCTTCGGAACAGCCAGGGTCCTCATATCCTTCAATGGAGACATAGTCGTAACAATCGTCCATTTCCATGTCTTCGTGAATGGCGTTACTAACGAGGCAATCATGATCTTGGGTTAAATCATCGGCAAAGTCGCAATCCTGGAAGAAGTTGTATCCTGATTCTAATTCGAGTTCCCAGCCCGTGGCGTCATTCATAAAATAGTCTTGTTCTAGAACGGGAATTTCGCCATCTTCTAAATTGACATGCTCTCCAAATGGGTCATCGAAGTAGTTGATTTCCTCATGCCCAGTCCAAATTGGGTCATCTACATCTTCCGCACCAAGAGTACAGTCTTGTTCTTGATCCAGGATATCAAACGGAGATACAGTAACCTCTGTTGCTACTTGACAATTGCATCTGGGTTCCTGTTGTAATCCTGGTGCAACTTCGGGAATTTCAGTTGGGAACTGAAGATCAGCAGCGGCATTGGTCTCCTGAGCAGGCTGATCGTACTCCTCTAGTGCAGGTAAATGCTTTACATCATCTGGCACCGAAGGAGGAGAAGTGGACTCTGCACGGATTTCATATTGTGGTTTTGTCGGCTCAGCTTGAAAATACTTGGAGCGATGTGCTTCCTGAAGCCCTCTCTTCGCTGGCGAAGTAATCTTCGTGATTATTTGCGACGCCGATTGTGATGGACCAATAGAGGCGAGCGCTTCACTTTCGCCTTTTGAACCTGTGCCAGGACGAGACATCGCGACTATGGGAGTCTTGTTTTGATTCGTATCACGTCTATCCAGCAGCTTCGCCCAGGAGTGGCGGGTGACATCAAGAACGACGCTGCCAAGTTTTTCAGCAGGGGCCGTAAAGATGGGCGGGTCAATACTACAGAGGGATTTGCCAAGTTCAATGTCCCAGACTATCGAGGCCGCACTAGGCTTCTTTGGTGAACTGGATGGAGTCGGGGCGGACTTGATATCAGAGACTTTGGATGATGCATCGTCAACCTTCTTCTTTGATTTCTTTTTCGATGATTTTTTCACAGCCGCACCGCTGGAAGGAGTGACACAAGACGATTCGTCCTCCTCCTCAAGCACGGCCTTGGTTTTGTTCAGAAACATGGATTCGGAAAAATAAGCCGCCGCATGTCCTAAACGGCAGAGTTAATCACTGCCCCTTGCCAGGACCTCCTCACCTTTTGTACCAGAAGCTTTGGTTTTTGTTCCTTTCGTTTTCACAGATGCTTTTCCCTTGTTGAAGACGCCTATGCTCACTGATGGCTTCACCTGACACTTCCCGTTAGCATCCAATAAGTTTTTTGAATTCAAACATAGCCGTATACCGTTAGGCGATTTTTCCCAACATTCGTTGCAGTGAAACCGTGCATCAAGGCAAAACCAACTGGCATCTTCTTGCGCGTTGCGCGCTTCTCTTCTACATTTTCTTTATCTGAACTCGAAGGTGGGCTTACTATTGCCCGCTTCGCCCTCTTCTTCTCACGTCGCTCCTTTAGGCCTGTTGAGGGTGTCATGACAATTAGGGTAACAAAGAATCAACCCTTACGCTCCGCCGCACTACTGCTGTCGGAGAGACTTTGATTTCTTTTCTTTTTGGGCTGTGTTTTCTTCCCAGTCCTCTTTGATCTATCCGCTTTGACTTTGCGTTTCTCGCCATTGTCTGCACCTTGTTCGTCATTCCGCTTTTTGCTCGTCTTGGTAGTAGCCTTGGCACGGCTTTTCTCGCCGGACTTGGTAGAACATACGGAGATGACGGACTTGGAAACCGGTTTTACGCGAGGTTTTAGAACCGGGGTGCCAAGATTGATTATCGCCGTTTCTTTCTCGACAGTATTCTTTGCGATGTTGCTCTCAGAATCATCCTTCCAAGATGTCATATAAGCGCGGCCCTCCGATGCATAGAAGGTGAGATATGCACTCTGTGCCCTGACGTGTGACGATGTTCGCTCTACTGGATCAAGTTTTGGAAGTAAAGCCAGCTTGCGTAGGGAGGTCGATTCGTCCATGGTACATGATAGACATGGGGGCGTGAGTACATAGGGTTGTTAAAAAGGCTAATCTACATTCAGGCCATATACTCGAAATAGATATTCCTGTAAATCGCTGTCAGGTTCTTCCGCAATTAACAAGCTGCAGTGCTTACTCCTTGTCTGTCATATCTGCAAACGCATGTCTCTCCCTCTCGCGCTGCACATCGGCGTCTGTCCAACCTCGTTGCCTCTTTTCTTCCTCAATCCTTGCTTTTCGCTTCGCATTCAACCGCACATTGATCCATCGGAGCAAGAAGCAGACGAACAGCATAGCTGTCAGCAAAATCATAATCGCAACTTTTCCCGGAATGTATGCTGGTGCATCTTTAGGCAAGAAGATTTCTGAGCCAATTATATTTCCGAGACTAAATGCTGCGAGCGTAATCGCGTTGACTGTGCTCTTCTTTGTATGTCCGCTCGTGTTGCTTGCATTATATGCATATATAATTGATAAAGAGCTTCCATGCGAGAAGGTGAGATAGGCACCTGTGAGCATTATTGAATAAGAAACACTGCCCCACAAGTTTACCTACCGAACAGGAGGACGCCCTTCTTGTCGTTGTGGCCATTGAGTCCAATCAGGATGGCTGGTAAGCGGTATTTCAATGCCATTCGGCCAAGTGGAATAAGAAATCAGTACCAGATCCGACAATTGTCGGCACTAGCGCAAAGATAATAGGTATCATCCGTTCTTTCTAATCGGTGCAATCCGTCGAGAGAGATACTTGGAGCAATCAGCTTGCGTACCTTCTTGTCCGCATACCAACCTATGAAGAGAGTCATCAGTGCGGCCACCGCTCCCCCAGGAGTCGACAAGATCAACGTTTGCTTTGAGCTGACAAGCCGGAAGGTTATATTCTTGAGCGTTTACAGGTATTCTTCTGACACGTACGTGTATCCAAAGTTCCTGATAATAATATTACTGACTGTGACATAAGTCAGACAATGTGAAGGACATTAGAATTCTTGAGACGCACAATTACTTAAAGCGCCATTGGGAATGCTTGCTGCCATCGCAGTTTCATTAGCGACCAAACCTGAACTTTGTATAACGCTCACAGAACAAGGTTGACAAGACAATCAGCCACGTCCTAATGTCCGTTATGGCTTCCCATATTTGAGCTTTTTTTAGTATTTTGTTTTCTGTTCCTACTTGATCGTCTCGAACGCGCTCTAGAGCAGCAATCCGCTCCTCCTTGGTCAAGAACTGAGCGTGGACAGGAGAATCAGGCAACCATATCAAGACACAGATTCCAACCAATATTGCGAGACCGCCGAGCAGAATATATATAACCTTGTATGGTGCAAGTACTTTGGGATCGCCATAAGAAACGCCCTGTAACGATGTCAATGAACATCACAAGCTGGCTCTTCGCAACGCACGTATGCGACGAAACCTCCGAATACAGCGGTCAGACCGTTCTGCGATAGTCATCCTAAGGATGGAACAAGATATGCTCAACTTGAATTGCTGACCATGA